>KZ119426.1:11901-35031 GCA_002153405.1 Mycosphaerella populi pn0402
CAAAAAAAATAAAAAATAAAAAATAAAAAGAGAAGAAAAAACATAAGCAGGGCTATGGACGTTTCACCCCGCGATTAGCTTCTGTCCCTTGTTGAGTCTACGACATCTTCGATCTTCTCTTCCTTTTCCAGTTCACTCCTTTAGTTTCCTTGTCTCTTTGCTATTTCGACCATATCTCATATCTCATATCTCATTAATCTTCGTTCGTCAACGGGCCCTCCGATCTCATTATCCCGATTTGCAGGATTATTCTAGACTCCAGTCTCTTCGGTCCCCCCTCAGACCCTCCCACGAGTCACTATAATACCTAATTGCCATTGATTAATCTGTCCTAATTGGGTCGAACGGAGAATTCGTGAGACCTCTAATCTCAGATCCAATCTATCCTCGTCAGAGGCTAAAGTAGAAGCGAGTTACGACTTCGCCGGCTCTTTCTACTCCAGACCATTCGACCAGTCTGAAATCCCCGACAGCTTCTTAGGCTCCGGCGCAGGTGGATCAAAAGGCGCTTCTTAGCAATTCGAGCGTGCAGCGTCATTCTCTCGGGCAACATCGCCTCTCGGGTATTCACTTCGTTCTTTTCTCTGGTCCTCGGAAAGTGCTTGCATGGCTGCGCATCTCTCGGCTTGACTTCCATCAGCTTCTGCCCCCGGTCTTTGTATAATATAGATGCACCTTGGGACCACATCGTGATCGATTTCTCGTCGCTCCTTCTCGCAGAGGAGCTATGCCCGCAGCCGTTGAGATAATGGCAACAACACCAAATTCTCAGAGCGCTATGGACAGCGACAAAAAGCGCAACAAGTTGGGATATCACCGAACGTCTGTCGCATGTGGTCAGTACCTCACTTTCGCAACTTCTGCAGTGTCTCTTCCCCCGCCATCGAGGGTCTATATGACAAAATGGCAGGTGGGCTTATACTAGTTTTGCAGTTCATTGCCGACGGCGGAAGATTAGATGTTTGGTGGCGCCAGACGACGCGCAGGGACGATGCGAGAATTGTATTCGTTTACGAAAGGAGTGTCAGTTTTTCCCGGTCGATCAGCAGCCACCTGTCGAAAAGAAGTCTCGACCCAACTCGCGACTAGAAACCCAGTCTTCCGACCATTCAACAAGCACCCCACTCGCTTCGTCGCCCTCGACCTTGAATCCTGATTCAGTTGATGCGTTCTACTCGTACCCGCAGATGCCATTGAACGCATCTTCAGGCCCGGAGATGGCCGCCTTCAACCCTGCATTTGCACCCCAAATGGCTGGTTTCCCGTCAGGTGTGTTCTCCTGAAGCCTCGGCATATTTCCTGGGCAAATGCTGACCAAATAATGTATCTATAGATCGACCAATGTCACAGGGCGATTTTGCGGGACATCAACCTATGGAAGGAGTCTGGAACGACTTCACTACGATACAAGATCCTCAGATGCTCGCTACTATGGGGAAAGGCCAAATGATGAGCATATCTCCCGAAGTTTGGAATTCTGGGGCTGTTCCTCAAGGTATTCCTTCTAGTGCACCAATGGAAGCTCAGACGCAACCGATGGCAGCACCTACGTACCCAATGCAAGCGGTACAGGCAGATGGCAGTGTTTGGCAAGTGCCTCCTCCTGGACCAACGAGGACGATGAGTTATCCAGGACAGCCGGACATGAATGCGTCGTACCAGAATCATTTCCAACAACAGATGCCTCCCGATCTAAAAAGGAGAGTGACTACCCCGGCTCATACTCTTTCTCCTTCGCCCGTTGGATCCCAGGGTACTTCACCAGGCATGGAAATGCAAGCGCCTCCCAGCTCCGTTCCATTTGGACCTCAGGGCGGAATGGGGTACCCACAATGGCCTGTGAATGGAATGCCAGCCGGTATGCCCGTACCTTATCCCATGTACGCCGGGACGTCACCTTATCCTGACCATATGGGTCATCCGGGGGCACCTGGCCATTCTGGCCCATAATCGGCCTTACTTCGCTCGATGGCTTCAATCATGGGGTTTCCTGTTCTAACAGCACCCGGACGATTTCACGTTTCACATATATTTTATTCCTAGACGGCCTTGTTTCATTTTTAATACCCCGGGGGAGACACTGTTTTAGCACTTCCATTCATGTTCACTTCATCACGTACGGTTTTCTCTTTATTTCGGGGCATTGTTTGTTATTTGCCTTTTTCTTTAGTCGACCTTTTGTTCTTTTTCTCGCCTCATCCTCATACACCGTGGCGGGTCTGCTTTTGCAGCTGGTCATTAGCGGGCGCAAGGGTTTTCGGGTGGCATTTCCAATTTCGTTTTATTTTTTTTATGGCGTGATTCGATCATCTATCTGCATATTCTGATATTCTGTTGCATTCTTCAATGGTGGTTGGCTAACGTTTAATGTCGTTCTTATATGGCGTGACTGCGGTGGCTGGTATCTAATTCGACTCGAACTGATTTTGGGAGGCTTTGTTTTTTTTATTTCCCCCCTTCTTTGCACATTCATATAGATCTCATTTTATACCTTTGACGCTGATTGAGCTATCATCTACTTTTATATCACTCTTTGGTCGGCTCTATCGCATTCCATTTTCCTCTCCCATGTCCACCTACCAGGGATGGGGGCAACAGGGTCCACAGAAATGATTTATGTATTCGCAAAGAACTTGCGCAAATCAGACTCACGCCTGCAGTTCTAAATCTTGAGTCATTCTGCAAAGAAAATGGAAAGCTCATTTGCATCTGACACCTGGGTCAGGTGTTTCTTCGCCTCTTAACACTTGATTACATCATGTCGTTTATCAATCGGCGCATTAAGTCGAGTCGATCGCTTGGATAGTAATTGATGACCTTTGGGAAGCTACGCCTTCTGATTCGTTGTATTATGTGTTGGTATTCAAACCAGTATACACTAGTGCCCTCCGGATGTCGCTGTTTCCGAGTAGATATTACAAAACATGGGGAAAGGTGGATACTAGTACCAAGCTGTCTGCATGACCACTAGTTACCAGATTGTACTGCTAGAATTTAAAGACATTCCAAAAAGTTTACAAAATTCAAGCTTTATCTCCAGAGGCTGGACTCCTGGTGTTCCTAGATGTCGATGTGCGCACTTTATCCTAGAGTGTCGGGTGTTTGGGCTGACAGTAGTGCGGACACATTGACTTCAGGCTGTGTAATTGACTCCCAAAATACTGACCTCACAAAGCCCACCCCTGATTGCAGTATTTGTGTTTTGTTCTTCTCAATTGAAAATATGCTAATGATGTGGCATTGTGGACTACTCGTCAGTGTCACCTTGGTGTCAAAAGAGCTCCAGTCAGTCGAAGGTGATGATGAGAAAAAGTTGTATCTACATAAACGCACCGGCTGGCGATCTATACAGCAAACACGAGAAGGCAACTGCCCAGGTGGCTGGTGCCCCTGGGAACCGTCAACATCAAATCAATATGGTTCGTGATCTGTCAATGAGGCGGAATATCTCATCATAATGAATGCCTATAATACATGCGAATTTATAAACGCCGTAGGGCCAAGTCATATAGCCCTGAATGTACTTCTAGAGTAAGTGAGCACCTCAGATCTAATACAGTGGACTAACCGGTGCTTAGATAAAAGACAGCGCCTAGGTTTGATGATCTTTTATCATGGTGCAGACGCAGGTAGCGATTGAAAGAACAGAGAATAAGCGCCACCAGATAAGCGACTCCCTAGAAGGGAAAAGGCCAAAGGTAAGAGGCAGACGGCTGTTATCCTTTGTGTGGTGTTCCCAACAGCTTGTTACTCCCCCAATATTCGTGATAATTTGTCTCGCTTCAACAAACCGACCAGTCGACATTGAGGGACGCCTCTTCCAACAAAACCCCCTGCGGCTGTCTTACTACGTACGTTTTCTACCATCGACTTCAGTCCCTATGTGAGCCAGGGAAGGCCATCGGATATTTGGGGATGAAACCGCCCAAGCACTTAGTCTGGAACTTCATAGGTTAAGAATCGTGCACATCTTCCCTAGATTGGCCAAGCCATCTTGCTTTTTCCTTGCCAGAACTTCAGAGTGGTGCGATCCTGGACAAGATAAAGCAGGCATACACCCAATGAAGCTTGGCCATATGATTCTGCGATAGGGGCAAAGCATTACGAATTGGCATTTCTCCGAGGAGATAACCCCAAATGGGCGCCGCAAGCCTGCCTCACTATCTCCGCCGTATTTTCTGGGGTGAGCCTGTTTCGGTCTCTGATGTGTAGATCCAAAGTTAGTGATGAAAGCTCGCCTATCAGCGCTGTGTTGCCATTTCCCTCCCAAGATATACAAGTGTTGAGATAATAGGCGTGAGGAAGGAGTGGTATATCCGCCTGAGAATGCTCTTCCATCAGGTCAAGCATAATGAAACAATATCAATGACAGCAGGAAGTTGAATAGAGCGGTGTGCGATGGGCTGATAAAAAGCGTGCAGGCTGCAGGATGCCTCCAAAATCCTCCAAAAGGCCGGGCTAGTTAGGGCCACGTGAGAACGACTTCGACCTCTAGGAGCATAGATTCGTCTTATCTCACCAGGGCTCAGTCGCGGCACGGATGCAGACTTATCTTATGCTGATGTGCTCCTGGTCGTATCAGAACCTAGTAGGACAAGTGGTCGTCACGCCTTATCAAACACCCTTGAGTGGTACCTGTTCATTTTCTGAATATAAAGGGGCGACCACCTTTCCCTTTGCTTCATCTCTCTGAGGAAATTTCTCAGAAGACTCTTCATCAGGATTCCCCGGAGTCCAGGCAAGAATTCCTCAAACACTGTGTATCCCCAGAATTGGCTATGGGTCTTACATATGTGCAGGTATTGGCGGGCTTTCCTTTCCGGCTTTTGCTCTATTGACCATCGTCGCTTTTCAATTTGTTTTGGCTAACCGCAGGACGCGCACGGAAAAAAAAAATTAGAGAGACATAGATTACTAGGTCGACGCCCCTACGAGTCATTATCGCATGGGTGGGGGGAGGTGATCAACCCCCTAAGGACCGCCACCGTCACCAGCAGGATTAGTGCCAGCTCGGCTGCAGCTGCATTCCGGCCCACTCAGGATTTGCCTGAATTCTGATCACTGGCAAGGGAAGCAGGCTAGGCTCCCAACTGACGAACTGACGAGCAGAGAAAGTGTTGTTTTTCTGAGACCAACCCCATCCCCCGAACTGATAAGCAACTCCACCTCGTGGGGGCAGGAGGCCCAAGAACGATCGGCGCGGGCGCCTATCAGCAAATGACCAACAAATGACAAGGCAAATGACTACGGCGAATTACAATCTGGTCAGCTTATCTTCTCTATCTCCACAATCTCTCTATGGGCCCACTGCAGAACATGGGTATTATATGGGCCTTTGTCTTTTGATTCGGCGTCGTTAGGGCCAGGTCCATCAACCAGGGCCATAGGGAGTTGGCCGGAGTTTGCAGCAGACGCAGCCGAAGCAGCAGACGCAGCAGAAGCAGCAAAAGCAGCAGACGCAGCAGAGACGCATTTCTGATCCCCGCAAGAAAGGAAGATACAGGGATTGTCCCTGGTACGACCGATTACCGCCACTATACGCCTCGGGTAATGTAGGAAGAGATTGCTACCGGAGTGTCCCCGATATAACGCTGCTTATTCTTACATTAAAAGAATAGCTAACGAGATGACCCGGCCATGATCCGGGGTAAGTTCCTGGCTCTGGTTTTCTTCCACGTTCTGTGTATGTTATGTTATACCCCAATGTGCCAGGACTTCTAGTAGAGCTGCATTCAACCCACTTGTCCATGACCCAACAATTTATCCCCCGTAGGTTTTACCTAGGTATATTCCACACAGTTCCCTCTCCAAAAGGATTGCCTTTGCCTTTGCCTTTGCCTTTGTATGATATAGCAACTGGAAACTCCACTTCTAGACGGCGTGTATCCACCCTTTCATAATCTTCGGGAAAACTTCCACGAGACCAAAGACTTCGCCTCCCAAATCCCATAAGCCGGAATCGGGCCGGATTCCAAAGGAAGTCCCGGTTTTCCCATTCGGCATTGATAAAGGGTAAAAAAAATGCGTAGTATTAAGCCGTCTCGAGTTGCAACTGGTAGAAATTCAATGAGCGCTACGAAACAGCCAAGCGTTAGTATTTGGTCTGATCCCTGTCCGGCCGGCTATAGCTACATGAATACCTGCGTAGTCGAGGCAAGCGCCATTAATCCAGCGGGTATAGAGGGGTAGTGCGACCTTAATCAGAAGTACTTTTGCAATACCGGCCAGAGCTGATATTCTAGAACCTGTCCAGCCTGTACTTTGGACTATTTTCGCCTTGCGCGCAAGCCCATCTGTGCGGCAGAGATCGAAAAAGACCGCGTACCGGTAATACCCCGATCCTGTACTCAGTTCTCTGTACCCACGATACAGACAGAGTACCACATTCGACTTTCCCTTCATCTTCTCATATCCTCTACTTTTCCTCTTCTCTTTATTCTGGGTAGGGTTCAATTCTTCCTACTCCTTCCTCTTTTTTTTTTTTCCCCCCTTATCCCCGCCACCCACGGGGCATGCGCGGTTGGAGGGTCTAGCCCCCCCTCCGCAAATCACCACGTTATAAAAATCACAGCTCTTTAGCTATCCCAGCTTTTTCTGTGCGAGGCTGAGAACAGACCAGATCCTGCGAGGTGAATCGTGGGGATTGGTGCACAAGGTGTCCAGTCGCCGGAAAAGAGAACGAGTCATCCGCAGAAACAAAGTGGTTCCCGCGATCCGCCATCGCCGCCTTCGACTTCCGACTTTCTTCCCTCTACTACTCCGAACTGCGTCCCTGCGGATTCCCAGTTCAACCCCGTTCTTGGGGCTTGTTAGACCCTTCTCTGGCCATGGACGGGCTGCATCATGGCATTGGGGGAGCTCAGCCGCGACAGACCGCTTTCCCAGACATGGACAGCCACATGATGTCCGATGATTTCTCTTTCGACTCGCCCTTCAGTCCCTCGGGATCTGGATCTACTGCCCATGACGGCATGTTGTCCGATTCCATCTTCCCGGAGATGACCAACGGCCGCGCTGGCGAGAACCCCGAGGAACTGCAGCGACAAGACCCATTGGCCGCGCAGATCTGGAGGCTCTACACTAGGACAAAGGCCCAGTTGCCAAACCAAGAGCGCATGGAAAACTTGACTTGGCGAATGATGGCAATGTCCTTGAAACGCAAGGAACGTGAGCAGGCTCGGTATGTATCTTGGTTCTTTAGCCCTTTTTCTTTCTTTCTTCCCACCCCCCACTCGCCCCCTCCCTCCCTCCCTCGGTCCCTCTTCCCGCATTTCGCATTTCGCATTTCGCATTTTCCCTCCGCAACGGATGGTTGACTCTTGTGTATCTTGGTAGGTCTTTGCAACTGCAACAGGACAGCACCAGCCCTGGTGAGAGCGGAATTGCCCAGTTGCATTTGTCCAACGCGCAATCAGCTATGAACCTCGATGCCTCGCCCGACCCCATGAATATCGATGATTTCATCGTTCCCTTCGACTCGCCAGGCGACTACTCCTCACATGCACACGCCGACCGCCAGTTTACGGCGACCCCAACTGCCTCCATCCCTATTAAAACACGCAAAGATCATATAGCCGATCCGAGCGTCGCCGCTTCATTCACCCATCCTCCCCAAGACCAGCGCAAGGACAACGAGTTCGGTTACGTGCCTCGTCGAGTTCGTAAGACAAGTGTCGATGAGCGACAGTTCCTTGCTAGCCTCGAAGCCCCTACACGCAAACGACCGGCAGATGCATCACCCCGGGTGCCACCTATATCTAACGCCATGATGGGCCAGTCCGAGTTAAACGCCGGGCCGCCTGCTTACTCTCTCGACCGAAATTCCGGATTCGCCGTACCGAACAGTGGGATGGCTCGTCATCAGCATCGCAATACCGCGTCTGGGATACCTTTCCATCTGGATACGTATACTATGAGCAATGAGACTGGCATCCATTCAGCTAGCCCTTACCAGCAAAACTTCGCATTCTCTCCCTCTGACTCTCCGATGACTGCTAGCAATCCTTTCTCCAGTTTGTATGCACAGACTCCCTTGGCGTCATCTCTCAACTCGACCGAGTTTTTCTCCCCTCCTGCCTCTGGATACCAGTCCGCGGTCTCTACTCCCCAGCCCATATATGAAGGAGAACAGTCGATGTTCTTCACCGATGCACCTTCCGTAGAATCCCAAAATCAACGCCGTATTCCTCCTTATCTGCAACAACGTTCTTCGAACCTTTCGGCATCCTTACAGCCTCGTCATATGTTCGGCGGAAGCAACAGTGATTTCCAATCAGCTGCGCATGGGTCACAGTCCTCTATGCACTCTGGTGGTTTCTCGATCCCACAGCAACACATTGACCCTAACCAAATGCTTGGCTCAGGCGAATACTCCTCAACTGCACCTGCCAACAGCATGTTCACATTCGCCGGTGATTCCGACAACGAGGATGATGACACTGGGTTTGGTGAGCGTGGAGGAATCACCATGCCGAACGATTTTTCCATGGATGATGCTGGCAGTGAGATGAACCCTAGTCTTGCGTGGGATGGATTCCCAGGATCTGTCCAATCGCTTCCTGGGTTCTCTGATCAACAGCGGAAACAAGTGACCATCGGGTCTACAGATGTGATAGACGGTCCCTCTGAATGGCATCGCAGCCATGGGTTCGGACGGACTCATGGCTCTGCTGCCTCAATCAGCGAGGTACGCAACCGGGAGCAAGATCCTCGACGACAGAAGATTCCTCGCACTTCCTCGACGCCTAATGCCCCTCAGCTATTACGGCAGAACATGCATGGCTCCACAAGTGTCCCACCGACCAACCATCCATCCCCCAGCACTCCACCTGAGTCGGGTCTGAGCAGCGCTGTTCCCTCGCGGCCCGCTAGTCCTGGTGGTTCCAAGATTGGCGATCCAAACGCAGGCCCAACTACGTGTACCAATTGTTTCACGCAAACCACTCCCCTTTGGAGACGTAATCCTGAGGGCCAACCCCTGTGCAACGCGTGTGGTTTGTTTTTGAAACTTCATGGTGTCGTTCGGCCTCTTTCGTTGAAGACTGATGTGATCAAGAAGCGGAACCGAAGTAGCGCGAATACTATCGCTGTAGGCGCATCCCGTTCGTCTAAGAAGTCATCTCGCAAGAATTCCATCGCCCAGACTCCAATTAGTGCTGTCGCCTCTCGCGCCCCCAGCAACAACGCATCCGAGTCGCCGCCAGCTATGACTGGATCCAGTGTTGCTGGGAAATCCGGGGTGGTTCCTATTGCGGCTGCACCGCCTAAGGCTGGTCCTCCTGCTGGCGTCGCTCAGGCTCGAGCTGGCGTGCAAGTCGCTCCTCGACGCCAACGCCGCATCGAAAAAGCGCCGATGGATCCAGATACGGATGATAGTCCAAAATCTACTACACCCGCCAGTCGGTCCAAGGTCGTTCCACTTGCTCCAGCTATGCCCCCAGCTGCTACGAACCCTGCAAACCACAGTATTGCAGGCGGACAGGGGGCAAGCCAGGAGTGGGAATGGTTAACCATGAGTCTGTAAACCCTCTTGCTTTCCGCTACGTCGTTCGACCTTTCTCTCTCCCCCTCACTCCCTCACTCCCTCTTACGACGGTGTTCCAACGTGACATGGTTGGACACTATTTCTCTAATATTTTACATGATACGACTTAATGTCTCCAATTCGTGGCTCTATATGGCTACTGCTTGGAATTTTACCATGCCTGCTTTCTATTTTTGTGATATTTGACATGCTTTTACGTTTTGAGTGATTTTGATTGATACAATCGCGTCTGTCCGGTCGTCGGGTTATCTTTTTTTCTTGTGTTCGGGTCTTAGGTATAACTCGACACCGGGCAGAAGTGCGCATCTCTTGTCTGATTTTATGTCTTTTCCTTGTTTTTCTTTCTTTCTTTATCCATTTATTTTGAGTCCTGGTTGATCTGTCCTGTTTCTTTTCGTTCATTTTCGTCTTTGCTTGTTAACGAGCTTTCAAGCTGCTGAGAAGACCTCGTTTTGAGGAATCTGATACTATAGACCTGAATTTGATTACGATCGATGATATTAGTTTATTTGTCTGCGAACCTCAAGAGCACTTCATATGATAACATGCATACGTGAGGTGACATAGAAAGTCGCTCTGATCCATGGATGTCCAGGGAGGTGGCGGCTTGTAGATGCGAACTTCACGTCATAATGGATGGTGGCCATCTATACTTCGCCCCCTTGACCGAAAGACTTTCTTTCTCGACGAGGAGGACGTAGCCTCCTAGTTTAAAATCATCCATACCCAAAAATAAACGAAATATACAAAGTGACTGACCTCCAAAATGTCTGGTTCAGCAGTACGTATTGCAAGCTGGTCTGTGAAATGATGAGACTCTAATGGACTTGGCTTTAGGATGACATCGCTAACACGAATGGTAATATTTTGGATCATTATTTAAACATACAAATACTCACTTACTATAGAAGCCCCCGAGAAGTTTAACACTACCATGGACCGGGCGGATACTTCCGCTGAAAAGATGCATCAATCGACCAGCAGTGTCCAAGGAAGAATGGCCAAGTATTTCGAGCCTGGTGCGTGAATAAATCAGTGGAAAGCAACCCTCCTAAAAATACAAAGACCTAATATATGGAAACATTTGGCAGCAGATGAAGCAAATTCCACGGCTCGGCGCCTTTCGGATAAGCCCGAGTCAACCAGCCTGCAGGTTCAAGATAATTTCTCCGGTGAAGATTTTGATGATCAGACGGAGCCACCAGACAATTCTGTTAGGGAAAGGGCCCGCGAGCTTTTTGCCAAGGCTCTTGGGGGAAGATCTCGTGGTTTGTATTTATCTTCTGAAGGATCGGTTGATTGATTGGGGGAGCTAATGTCGGCCTACAGGTGGAAACAAAACACAATCCCATAATTGATATCTTGCGGTCTAGAGATATAGCATTCGCTCTTTCAAAATAAACATTTATTGTTGGTCGTGTCGAGTTCTCGCTTAGTGCTTCGTGCGACAGTGCGCCTGGCGTTGAACGTAGTCTTTTGCACTGGAAAGGCCTTGGGCATGGGCAATAATGGATAGAACCACAAAGATATGCCACAAGGTGTGAGAACTACCCCAAATATCAAATCGCCCTGGCCAAAGAGACTCCGGTATCCTTTTCTGTGGTCATATTGTTACAAAAAGAGCTCTGTTTTGGATGCAGATCCATGATCTCTCACTCACCTGGTAAATGTAGCAACCTATAAGTAGGAGTGCCCCCTCTAGCAAGTAATACGGCACGCCAATATGAAAGAGGTGATCCAATCCCCAAAGGTACCATGAATGACTTATTGGGGCAAATGCGAACATCCCAGTCGCGATGAGAGTAGTCAGGCGTAACAGACGCCATTCAGGACCCCGGAACCAGGGACTGAGAAGGATAACACCAGTGCCGGCACTACCGGTAGCAATCTATGCACTGGTTAGTTTCATATCTAGAAAGCCTTTCTGCATAATGATCTGGCCAAGGTGCCTACAAGAGTCCAATATAGCAACTTCAAGGTCGGAGTACAATAGAACCCGAAATGGAGCCCACTGACGAAATTGCCCAATATCAAAGCTAGAATGCCGCCATAGTCGAATTGAAGCCACTGGTGTGCCACAGGCTCCGAATGATTAAGGCCCGTATGATACAACGCTGAGACAGCGAGGCACAGAATGGCAGTTGCCAAATGAATAGCCAGGATCTTGCTATCGAAAGTATCCAAGTGGTCGGTCCCCAACAGGCCAGCAGCAGCACCCAGGGCCATAATCACAGCGGGAATCAGATGGGAGAAGATGTTTCCCGTCTCATTATGACAATAGAACCAGCTCCCGAAACAGCGCAGCCAAGATTGGCTTTCTGGCCGATAGCCAGAGAGGATGAATGGATTGGCATCGAACCAGGAGGGTAACTCACGAAAATGCAAGAGACGTAGTGTCATTCCTCACAGCAGTCGCACCGGTACAACAATATACAATGAGAGTCTCGGTAACAATAAAATACAAATGGAATGGGTGCACAGACTGACAAAGGGGGCTTGAGAATATGCAGGTGAGATTAGGCAAGTTCTATCCTGGCCGTTATTTGCCCCGCCGATCTGCGTTTCTTCGCGCTGTTTCCTCCAGTCTACTCTGTTTACCCTGATATTTGGAGATTGCATTATATACAAGAGACCTTTGCTATAATATACTTCCAAATCCTGGATCCCAGATTTGACAAACCAAATAAAAGACAATCTTTCTCTTCCAACACTGGAGATGTATGAGATCGACACCTGAGGCCGTTATCGCCGTATCGCAATGGACACGTGATCCCAAACAGGAAAAAAAAGCGAATCGATCGTCGACAATGCAAACAACATCACCAACGCAGCCATGGGGTCCAGTGCTAAGCGCAAGAAGGAGAAACAGAAGGACTTCCAGGTAGGCTACTTTTTTTTGGCTCTTATGAGAATCGTGATTGGGTCTGACATCTCGCAGAAACCGAAACTTAAGGTCGGCAAGACCAAAGCCAAGCCGGAAAACTTCACCGACACCAGCTTTCGATCAAAAGGTATGGGTTGAATCTGACGTTCCGAATAGAGTATGCAGCTGACCGACTCTAGCCATTGTCCTCAACCAACAATCCCTCAATCTCAACGCTCCTTCGTCCAATAGCCAATTCACACACCATCTCTCTTTGCTCTCGTCCAAGTCCGACAGCCAGCGGCGCGACTCGCTTGCTCATTTGACTACCTCTATCTCCTCACGGCCAGTCGATTCAGCCCTTCCTCAGCCTGTGAGCGTCATGCTCCCATCTCTCCTTCCATTGCTACTCGATGCAAATAACAACGTGCGCACTCAGCTCCTCAAGCTTCTTCGAACCCTTCCCCGCAACGATGTAGAGGACCATGTGGTTCAGCTTCTACCGTACGTACGAGCAGGAATGACTCATCTGGCGGCCGATATCCGCGTATCTGCGGTAGAGATTCTATCATGGCTAGTTTCTACCGCGGGGGAGCAGGTAGTCTCCTGTGCTGGGGGCTGGATAAAGACATTGAACTGTTTTCTTTCAGTATTGGGATGGCACACCGACGAGTCAGCTCGATGGTCATCCAACCGCGCTTCATTCGGCAAGTCAGGAAGCCAAGGACGACCTTTGGTGAAAGTGTTGGGGGTCTTGGGAGAATTCCTCGATGCGGGAATTGGAGAGCAGGATGACTCAGAGAATCATGATGGACATGAAGATATCGATTCGTCATCTTCCGCATGCCCATTCCCACTTTGCCAGACAAGCCAACACATGATCCCAAAGTCTTCGGCGCCCTACGCTTATCTGAATCTGTTTGGACAACCCCGTGACGAGGAAGGAGAAATGTACGAGACTCGTGAAGATCGCTATCGGGTCTTCGCGGCCCGCTTTATGCCTGCAGTCAATCGCGGGCTCATGAGTGCACGAGAAGAAGGAGGTGAATTAGGGCGAGCATCATCTGGTGTCACCAAAGTTTTGAAAGAAGCTTCATCATATAGTGCAGGCTCATGAGAGTCATATCAAACATGGATTTCCACCTTATCCAACATTCAACTAACGACAGCCATCTTCTCACGCCCGATTCCTTGCTTGCTATCTGAACTATTGTCTGTATCTACCCCCTCAACCACGACGGTCCTCTCCCCATACACCTCATCTGGCCGTACGGCATGATCAATCTGGGCCTCGTGCGGAGGGAAGAACCAAGATAATGCCAAGTAAACCAGAGTCGTTCCACAGAATCCGAGCAGCCATCCGAATTGGTATGGATGAATACCTGTGCCGACGCTAATTGAAGGATTTACAGCATTGATTAAGCCCGGCAGGTTTGGTGCTACCCCGGCCAGGAAGGCAACAAGTGCCCTCCAATTCACACCCCATACCGAGATCCCGCCGAACCACGACAGAGAACATGTATAGCGATAGATAGGGTTCCATGGTTGATACAAAGCAAGCGAGTCATATCGCCGGCGGTTGACAACCCAGTAATCAAACAGCATTATAGAGGCGATTGGTCCAAGAAATACAGCGTAGGCAGACATAAAGGTCAAAAAGTTACCAGCAGACTCGAGAATCTTCCAAGGAACCAGGGCCCAAGACAAGAGTGCGCAGAGGATTTGACCACGCCGAATGTTCAGAAACTGCGGCGCCAGGGCAGTAAAATCATTTGCAGCAGACAAAGAATTGGCCGAAATGTTGACACCTAGGGATGCGAGTGCAAAGGAAAATGCAGCAAAAAAGCGACAAGCCCGGTTTGGCCACAGGCTTATAAGATCCATCGGGTCCCAGGGAATCGAGGAGAGATTGTAGTGCGCCTGGCCGGCGGAGGATGCGGCGATACCAATGAAGGAGATGAAAGTGAAGATGATGGGCAGCATGGGAATGTAGAGCAGTTGCCAACGTGGATTCACTCGAGAATAACGAGAGAAATCAGACTGGAAAGAGTCAGTATCAATATTTTTTTTTGTTTCTTGCGATCGCACGGGAACTTATGTTGAGCTGGGTGAGCCTTACCTGGTTCACGCTGAGGGTGGCATAATTCCCAAGGACAGAAGTCATATTTGCCAGAAACAACCAGCTATAACTTGACCCCGACACTGAAGCTGTGCTTTCATTGAAGATTTTACCTCCGCCCTTCTCAGCAACAAAAGCCCAGATGAGGATGGCAATCCACGCAATGGGAACCAGTATAGACTTCACAGCGAACAACCAACGAAGCTTGTTTGGGTGCATGCAGAGAAAAGGAAATTGGAAAATCCAGAATATAAGGTATCCCACCATGCCATTGGTCGAGATGCCCTGTGACTGGGGAATCCCGTTATGCACAGTGAGGAAGCTTGGCCAGATAGCACCCAGCATTATGCGGACGGCATTTCCACCGTTGACATTCTGGATAGCAAACCAAAAGATTGCCAGGATAACACGAGAAACTATTGCGATGTACGAGCCCCAAAATCCCCAGCTCGCACGAGCAATCACAGGGAATGGGACGTGGTAGATGGCGCCGACTGCGCCATTAGCTGCGATGACGAACGACATGATGAAGAATGAGAGGGCTACGATCGAGATAGCTTCCTTGTATGTGAGTCCCACGGCAATGATACTGCTGGCGAACTGCCAGGTTGCTGCATTGAATGCGTCTGATATCCAGTAGGCTGGGGATTGGGTCAGTTCACGTATGTAGAGCACAGGATGAGCGTCGCAACCCTACCGATCAAGCTCACAACTCCCCATTTTCGCCCATTCAAAGGAATTGGATCCAAATCTCGGTTCGCCCATCTTGCATTTCCCACTGCAAAGGCCGATTCAGCCTGCGCGACACGAAGTCGAAGCCTGGGAAGATGCATCCCTCGCAATCCTTTGTACGGATGGCAAGGTTAAAATTTCGGGAGGAGGGGCAAAGTCGACGTCAAGGCAAAAGCCCAAATAAATAAAAAAGAAAAAAGAAAAAAGAGAGAGAAAAGCAACTATTCAAATAACCTGTCGCATCTCACGATCCTCAAGCGAGGAATGCAGCCTTTAAAGACCCTCCGGTGGTGAGATAAGAATGATAAGCTGCGAGTCTCTCCGCTGATAAGCAACGGGCGAATAATAATGTGAGGCCAGTCTCTACGTGTAGAAAAGTACAGGGGGAAATACAGGCTAGTTCAGGTTTCTCGTATTTGTTTCTATCGAAATGGCTCGATCCACGCCCACTTTCCGATCTGAAAAACAGAGAAAGGAATGAATAAGGGGGAGAAAATAGTTCTCCTTAGTTCTCTCCCGGGAGTCGCACATGCTCCCAGCCCCGACCGTCCCCAACGCCTTCTAAGCTGTAATCGCGCCGAATGCCCTTCCACTCAGTCACGTTGATCCAACCAATCTGTTGTACGTCTCCAAATCCACCGATCCAGTACGCATGAGTGACCACAAAGCGCGCCCAGAAGCTAGAATGTGGCGACCTTGCCGCCCCTGGTAGCCATGCCCTTGCATCAGGGTGGACCTCCAAGAAGCACTTCTCTAGCTGAGTAGCAGCGTCGTCGGTCAGCGGAGGAATGGTGTCGAGGTATCCAAACAAGGTAACTCGGGGCAAAGCTGCAGGGCTAAGTGGGAGACCAGGGTAAACAGGACCAGCCTGGTCGATGTGATCCCACCAATCTAACTCCAGAGACAGATTTGAGCCGGCTTTGATGTTTTGGAAGGTAGTTGCGATACGGAGGGCGAGAAGGGTTGGGTCGCCGTTGTCGTCGTTAGACAGGTGCTCGGGCAAGAAAGAGTTGCAGTCTGCGGTGTACTCGCGCAATCCGATGGGAAACCCAACTACCGACGAAGGAGCATGGGATGAGGGCGGGATTGGATCGGGGAATGTGGTTGCTACCACTCCCGAGGGCGACTTGGCTAAGAGCCGACGGGCGAGGAGAGTCGAGGTGAACCAGGATGGGCGAGTGAGGGCAGAAGCTTGATCGACCACATCTCCATCCACTTCGCCAAAGGTCGACTTGGGAGAGGACCCCTCATAGTTGGTCAAGAGAATCTGCGGGTCATGCGGGATGACGAAGGCTCTGATGAGGGGAGCCGCGGCCAGAGCCAACAGGCTGAAGCGTAGCTGAGAAAGCATGAGACTTTATTTGAGATTTGAGTGCAGTTTACACGCAGTTGGGGAGCTTGAGCAGAAGAGAGAGCAGAGAGAGAAGAGAGAGAAGAGCGAGAAGAGAGAAGTGAAGAATGAGGGGACGAAAGAGAAAGTGCGGAGTCGGAACGGCGGATCCACCGTCGGCTGATCTTATCTGATCTCCTGATCTCTGTGTTTTTTTTATTAAATAGCGAGTGCAATGAAAGGCACGAATATTGCCATATATTTACCCATGGCACAGATTATGATAAGCTTGACGAAGATACCTCCCATGGCTACCTAGGTATGCATCGTTAGTACTTTGTCTGGAATGGATGTCACCGCGCGTACCTTCAACGAAATTGAGAAATATATAGCCAATCTTCCAAGGTTGGAACATCAAATCGATCAGCTCTAGGTCTTCCAAGGTTGGCTAAATGTAGAGGATTTTAGTATGGACATTTATCTTCCTTGCTTTCGAAACCAACCTATTGGTAACCTTGGAATAGATCCTATATCAATTGTTTGGAAGAAAGCGAATGGCGCTCTACAATCGTTAGCACGTAGAGCGAATGGAACAAGCTCGTTTCTACCGAGGTACCCTTCGGTAATCTTGGAAGTCAAGGGGTAGTCAACTTGTCAAGATATTCAAATCGTCAACATACCTCAAAACAGCAACAAGGAGATCACTATGTAGTCGAAGCTAGATATGATTCATGCTGGGCTTCGCTGGACTGACTTGAGATCGGTCACATACTACCAACAGCGGCTAGTATGCATTTCATTTAGCCCTGAACTCCCATAGTAGGTGCAATGTAGCTCTTACCAATGGCGATAATCAACGGTATAATGCACGCGGCCCCAACCTGCCTTCCTAGTAGCCAAAGCGCGATTGCGACCTCGACAATAGAAGCCCAAAGCTCATGGAAACCCAAGAGGGAAGTTGCAATCTGCTCGACATCTGTCCCCATCAAGGTTATGGCAGCAGAATCGGTGAGGTCCTCGGGTCGAAGTCCAAGGGTTTGCTCATATGTCATTGCGATCAAACCAGCTCGAAGGGAGGCAATGAATCGATTGGTTTGACGCTAATAAACAGCAGTTGATATCGTACCTCCACCTGGGCAATTTGAACTTGTTCAACGATTGCGTATCGAGCACCAATACCGTCACGATGTATATCGCTGTCCATAGTCCTCGAGAGCCCCCAATGCCGTCTTGCGGTGACATTAACCACGATGACCGAAGACGTGGTATGGAGAGAAGAGTATTGAACAAGAAGTATAAAATCAAAAGATAAGAAGGTGTGATGGAGCGTTGGTCTTCCAGGAAAGATGTCCATGTAGTCGCGAGGACAAAAACAACATTGATGACAGCAGCCAGGAGAGATAGAGCTGCAGCTGGAAGGAGAGCAAGGATGACATCTTCGAAGAGAACCGTAAAGTCAGATGCGCGGCAATCGGTTTCCACTCGTGGGCCAAAGTGGTTGTTGTCATTGCCTGCAGCACATCCAGCTGCCGTGATTAGTACTTTCTCGAGAATTGCTTAGGGTTCTACAATACTACAACAAAATCAAGATTATCCAAGATCTGTACAATTGGCTATCCATATATGCGATGCTTTCCCAGCGTCTGGACGCCTCATCCCTGAACCCCATTGGCGCCTTTCACAGTGCCAGGGGATGGAGACGTAGTACAGAACCGCAGCTCCTCCCCCAGGAACACAGGAGTTATCAAAAAAATGTGAAGAGAAGAAAACCAACCAGTCCGATGCCCACCACACTCCATGCGTGACAAAAAATAAAGAAATTAAAAAAAGAGCAGGAGGATGACGAGGGACGAAAACGCCACGTACATCGTACACGAGGACGAGGCTAGAGCGACAAGCTCCAAACCTCGCTTGAGGATGACCGAGAAACCCAATAGGTTTTGACGGAGTATGTACAAAACAGAGAGATGGGGAATGGGGCATAAAATTCTCGGGGCTCGGTCGCCTCCAGGACGTGGAAAAAAAAAGGAAAACGAGGAAAAGCCCCTTGGGGACAAGAAAAGAAAGGCTTTTTTTGTACACCTAACAAAGGAACAAGAGGGGGCCAATCAGTTCAGGAAGTCCGCGCGTAAACTGGGATTCAGGGCAATCTTGCGCGCTTCACTACCACAGCAAGCTCGCTTCATGCCTGGAGGCCCAGAAACCGCAGATCCATCTTCAACCAAAAACGAATTTGCGAGGTTTCCATCTGGGATGACCGTAGGGTTATTCGACGCGCCCAGGTCAATCAGATGGCGAACGTGATTCTGAAGAAACAAGTCGTCCGATCCTGTGCGTCCGCGTTTACGGCACTGGCGTAGCTCGGGAGTGGCGCCAGATAGTTCGCATAGGCTCTGGGCGGCTTCGCTCAGACTCTTATCGAGAGAATAGCCCGACAGATCCGAGACAGAGGGCACAACACCTGAGTAACTCTCGGGAGAGCTATAAATGTCAACCAAGTTACTCTCATCAATGGGAGAAGCAATGGCCAAAGGCTTACGGCTCTCTTTGAGAGAGTTGTTAGTACACCGCAAGGTAGCCTTTACGGCCAAGCGCGGAGGTGCAGGAGCAATCGTTCCAGAGGCACTGGAGACCGACGAAGAACGCGACGAGCGAGACGACAGAGTCGATACATCGGAGACCATGGAATCCGGAGACGACGCCGACGAGGTCGATCGAGCCAAAGATGACCGGCGGACCGCGGACGGATATCCATCGAACGAGTTGACCCGTGGACAAAACGAGAGAGGCGGGCGCTGATCAAAAGTCGAGCGCGCCATACCCAGGTTCTGTACGTGGGACATCGCGGCACAGATGGATGAGCGGCGGGCGCCACAAGCAGCCATACTCGCAGCAGGAGTGTTGACAACATGCGACTGGGGGGTCATCTGAGGAGTCGGGAGCATGGAAGGACGAGGAAGTGCCGGAGGCAAGGTAGTCGTGAAATCCATACGGGGGGTCGGCTCCAGTGTTTTGGGCAGGGAACGTGGGCAGGTCGGGGTCTGCTCACGCGAAGTTGAGCGAAGATACTCGTTGGATGGCATACTACGTGGTGAAGGGGATTCTGACAAGCCCAAATCCATGCTTCCCATACCAGAAACCGGGGTCATCGGCTCAGAATCCGAGTCGATATCCAGATCGGGGGTCAGACGAGGCAGGACAGTTCGCCAACATTGGCGCTCTGTCACCGGGGGGCCACCAGCGCCAGGAGTCAATTTCAGAACCAGATCGGTCCATCGCTGGAAAGTTGCCTCGCAAATGTGCAGACGCCAGCCTACCGCTTGGAGAAACATTAACTCGTTCTGATTAATCTCCAGAGTGTTCAGGCCAGAAATCTTGCTCCAAGCACGAGCAGAATAGTTACGATCTTGAAGATACTTCGAGGCCAAGATCAGCGCCGCCAAAAACATCCGACGACCGCACTGCATGGCGCGCATCATAGACTGCTCCCGAGGTTGCTCCTTGGTAAAGTCATGAGCCGGGACATGCGGCTTGATCTTGATCAAGTAGTATAGAGCCACCTGCAAAGTGCTGTAGCTGGTGCGCGAGCGGCGGAGAGTTTCTTGAATAAACGTCCGAAGAGGAAGAACGCCTTTTGACCCGGTCGCGCTGTCACTGCGGGACGCGGCAGCCGATAATGGCCAGACGGTTTCCACAATCTGCGACGCCGTGTCTTTTCACGGGAAAACCAGGCTTAGTTTAAAGTAGGGGGGTGGAAGAATGAAGTTGACATGCGACTTACCGACAAGGTTGTCAACAAAGTTCACTTTCCGCTCAGACTGGCGGAGCAGGCAGGGGGGAGGACGAGCAGTCGCACCGTTGGCCGGGAGAGTATTGGTGCGACGAGGATGCATGCGCATCTCGACAGGGACGGCAGCATCGGCCTTGACAGGAACTCCCCTGACGAAGCTGCGCGGACATGTCGGGTTTCTTCCTAGCTGACTATCGTCGTTTTCCCAAATCACATCAACGGGGTTGGTGGTGGCAGAGGAAATGGAGCTCTGTGAGGCATCCAGCGAGAAGACAGAGGAAGAAGAGGAAGAGGCGGAGGAGGAGATCGAGGAGGCATAAGGGTGAGCGTGGGAGGCTCGTGGTAGGCCTGGGTTTGAGAGATGCAAACCCAGGGCGTCCATCCCCGGCATATCCGGAGGCGCAGCGGGATTCATGGAAAGAGATCAAAGAGGATCTGATGTAGAGACCGATACGACTGGAGGCGAGAGACGATCCGATTGGAAACCGTTCGGATTTGGGTTGGGTTGGGGGGGAGTTTTTTTCTTTTTTAGAAGAGGGTCAAGATACCGTGAAACAGGGAACCGGGAACGAAGGCCGAGAAGACAGGAACCGTCTTTGGGAGCGAAAGGCGACGGCGAAGCCTAGAAGTTGAAAAGCGCCAGGTTGACACGGGGTGGAATATTATGAGCGGAAAAATACAGCCGCTATATATCGAAAGGGAAACAGGACAAGGCAAGTGGCAAAAGGAAATGAATCAGAACCGATCACACCAGAGTTGAGGCTAGAGACCGTGGCTGGATGACTCGAGTTTTAAACGAAGATAAAACCAGCGGGGATGGAATCAAGAGCAACAACCTGGGTGATCGGACCGAGGGACACAGTATACATTTTGAAGAAGAAGACGTTGGGGAAGAATCAAGGCACCCAACGAAGCTTGAACAGGCAGATCTCCGGAGAGGCTGCGATGGTCCAGGCAGTCGTAGTGTGCGCGAGGGGGAGCGGAGAGAGCGGAGAGAGCGGAGTGGATGGAGTGGAATAAGAGAGTAGGAAAGGGGGGGGAATAGGAGTGTAGAATTAGAGAGAGTAGTAGGAGATTATATCGAGGACTCCTTTGGGCAGAAGGAGGAAGTCGGAAACGGGGGGGGGAAGTGACTAACAGCGGAAGAGTGACTAAGAGGGGAGTGGCAAGAGGCGACAATGGACAGTGGACAGTGGCGCCTTGACTCACTATACCTTCCAGGTTGATTTTATTGGTATTTGGTATTATTTATTTTAATTCTTTTGTTATTTTAGGGAACCTGACTATCAGAAATTCTTTTGTGATTTTAGTGAACCTGATTAGTTGAATCACCCTGGTTCTTCTCCTGATCTCTCTATCGCATTCCCCGTAGATGCACCACAGCGTAGTGAACAGTGAACAGTGAACCGGTTCTGCCTTGACTCATACGTTGCCACGCTGTTCGTCTCCCGCCAATCACGGCCGCGCTCACCGCTAAGGCCGCTCCACTCTCCCGGATTCCATCTCCGTTGATTGGCCCGTGGAGTCTGGGGAGATTTCAAAGGGGCGATGCAAGTCATCGCCTTTATTCATGTTCGTTCACAGCCTACGGTATTAATAGCGTGATAATAATAGGACGGATATATTTCTCGCTCTGATCTGATACTATGCGTACATATATCCGTAGACTATCTGTAATCCCGGCTACCGAATATCACACCGTCCTATCGTCGGTTATCTTCGATTCTTCCCCTATCAACCGGTGAGTCACCTGAGCATCGTCCGATATCGTCACCGGCCCACAGATAATAGGCAACTTTGAGTCCTTATAATGGATCCTCATGACTCAAAAGAGGATAGAGCCTCACCTGATCGCCTCCCGGTCTGGTTCACGCCTTCAGGGCCTCCCGAAGCACCTCCACCAGCCCTCGCACTTGGCCCTCTGCTGCCTAGTCAGCCCCCCCGAAAACAATGCCCTTGGATCAGGAACCATGGGGCCTCAAATCCCCGCCACTTACCCGTATTGTAGTGCAACAGACTCACTCGCACAACCCCGTCCTCCACATCGTCGAGCCCGCATACATCAGCCAGCAGCCGATGACTGTACATGTGACCACTCCGGAATCCGTACGCTGAACGCGCCTCCGCCGCCTCAACAACCTGCTGGCTACCCATCCCACGTACTACAAAGCTAATCACCGCTACCCGACGGTGCTGGGCCGGTGAAGGCTCCCCAATAATAGTGATCCGCTCGTCCGCTGCAAGGAACTCAAGCAAGATCTGCTGCAGACGCTCTTCATGCGCCGCCATAGCCGCCCAGGTTGCCGCAGGGTCGCCTCCGAAATAATCCACTACATGGGGAATACTCTGTGTGAGCTCATAGTTGGCCGACGCCAAGTTAAGTTTGAGATCTAGTGTGTCGGTGGCCTTGAAGAAGTGGGCCAGTGACTCGATCTGGTCATGGATTCGCGAGGAGGCGTACAACTGTGCGAGGTGTGGACCGTAGACTTTGTACCAGGAGAAGGCCTAGAGTTGATCATCTTGTCATTAGTCATAGCCTTCTTTGTCGTTAATGACTCTTGATGAGCAATACCATGCCGTACGAGGGACCGGGATGCCGGAGATACTGACATAAAAGTCTACCCCAAGGGCTTCCACATCGACCTGCCGATGAGGCGCCAGAGCGACACCATCGACGCAGAGTAGAGCCTTTTCTCAAAGTTATATCAGTAAACCAACGTCTTTAAAAGAGAGAAAGAAAGAAAGAAAGAAA
>KZ119428.1:1221-17088 GCA_002153405.1 Mycosphaerella populi pn0402
CCTCCCTTCTCTCCACCCCCCCACGATCGCATCCACCGGCGATCGATTTCTCGCCCTGGATCCTTCGAGCCCTTCCGGGGCCCTTCCTGGTGGTCGAGACTGGACGCTGAACCCGAACGCTTTTGCGTCGTCGCACGCAAACCTCCCTCCGTCGCTGTCCGAATCCGATCTGTTTGGCTCGCGAGATCCTTCGCTCAACCTGGCGACCTTGGCCGTGCCTCCTATGGGGACGGCGCTTGATGCGCTGGCCGCCCAGCAACCGCTGAATTCCCGCCGTCCTGCTGCTCCGACGTTGCCCAGTTTCGAGCTGCCGCCACCGCAGTTTGGCGTGACTCCCAAGTATCCCAACCAACTCAACCAGCTCAATAACCCTCCAGCCTCCAACCCGCCTACCAACGTGAGCGTCGGCAATCTGTTGACTCCGCCCGCCTCAAATCAGTCGGGAGAAACAGCCCTGGCGCATCAGCATCAGCCGTTGGTGCCCTCCTCTGGTGTCTCGTCAGACCACCCCCCACCATACTGGCCAGGCACCGCCAGTTCCTACGGAGCCGCTGCTGCTGGCGCTTCGTCGCAGTCCTGGGCCTATTCTTCGCGAAATTCGTACTCTCCATCCGGCGTGCCCGGCCGTTCAGCCTCTGCCACAGCGCCTCCTTCCACCGACGGGCTGCCTCAACCGTTCGAGGCACCGCCTTTGGCCTCGTTTCCACCGGGCCTTCCAGCTCCCTCTTCTAACATTCAGCATCCGGCCTCTCATCCTGTCTCCATGTCTCTTTATCCATCTGGCCCCGCCTCCTCTCCCGCTCCTTTACCTTCCAATGATCCCTACGGCCCAAAACCGCCTTTGATGTACGGCCATTCATCACATCTGGCGAACTCTCCCCAAGCAGCCTACTCCATGTACGGTGTACCACCTCATATCGGAGCCCCAGGTCTAGGTATTCATCCTTCATCACGCATGCTCGCCCAAACCTCACCAGGCCAACCGTCTACGGGCTTTCAACGACAACCATGGCCCTCGTACACCTTGCCCGCCATGTCCGGCCCCGTCTTGACCAATGTTCATAGCCCTAATAGCCCAATGTCGGTTATGGGCGGCATGCAGCCTGGATTATTACCTGGGTTCAACAGTGGACATATTGCTAGTACACAGCATCTTTATGGAGGACACGCCGCTCATGGAATGCCCGCGCCTTCGCCTGATCGTCCATTCAAGTGTGATCAATGTCCGCAAAGCTTCAATCGAAACCATGATTTGAAGCGTCACAAACGAATCCATCTGGCCGTGAAACCTTTCCCTTGCGCTCATTGTGATAAGAGCTTTTCTCGAAAGGATGCACTAAAGGTAAGAGAAGAATATCGAGCTTTCGGCTGGAGTCTGATCCCATGTACTTGAATACTGACTGGGCTTTCTAGCGACACATCTTGGTCAAAGGCTGCGGCAAAGACGGCGATTCTGACACGACGCAAACCGCACTTAATGGTACCATCAAGGGAGATCGAAGTGAAGATGGCAGTCCGTCACTCGACGGCAGGATTTGAAGCAAATCGACCGGGATTATGCATTCCCTGTGGTATTTTGTATCTTCCTTTGGTCGTTCAGATGACCGTGGATCTTTCTCCTCCCCCCCCTTCCCGCTCCCCCCTGGGGCCTACTCTTCGTTTTATGTATCATGGGGGAAAGCATGAGAACAGATTCTGTAACTACAGTGGCCTCGGAGTAGGTGGGATTTCCTTTATTTTTTTTTTTTTATGAGTTTATTTGTCTGGGCTGATATTGGTGTTTACTTTTCGCAATGGCGATGGGGTATGATTTGGGGCATTTTGGGACTGGGCCTTTCACTCGAATTTTTGTTTAACTATTGTGTTTCTGAGCCTAACGTGTGTGACGTGTGTATTGACTTTTGGCTTTCTGTGACTTATGTATCAGCGACTGAGCACCTGGATTATTTCTTAAAGGGAGTTTGGCTCGGTGTTCTACGGTATATATTTATCTGTGAATGTGCATGGTCCTTGATTGGACACCCTTCCATCATTGCACTATTCAAAATTTTCTTCTGAAACCCTTTTTATTCCGTAAAAGAACGACTCTTAGCATTAGGAGGAGGAAGATGTCGGTTTGCCGACAGCTCACCATTCAAATAATCCAATGTCGAGCTTTTCACATTTCCAGGGGTTGGGTCAGCCGAGACCTCTGCTCGGGACTCTAAGCCACAGAGGCTCTTTGGAAGTGGCCGGATCTAACATTTCATTTACGTAGTTCAATGCGGGTCTTTTTGCATTATTGATCATTCTGCTCGAGCTAAATTGCTCCGCCGTTCGATCGATCTGCACTCTTAATAACCTAAAATTGACGAACTAACCAGACATCCCTGCATTGAAGTCGTGGTGAACAATCAGCCATATTGAACGCCACCGATGTTAAATATTCTGAGACCTTCGTGTATGCCAAGACCAAGTTAAGAATAATAAGGGTATTTAATAATCGGTTGTCACTCTGGTTTCCCGAGACTGTCTGCTTGGAATTGGTATACATATAGGATCTTTAGGTTCCCACCAGTTCTGGGCTTGCACATGTCGGCCGTTTGGCTTTAAAAAAACTATCTCTATTCTTTGCTTCTAAGGCCTAGAGAAATCTAACTCGGTATCAAAGTCTTTCCTTTGTTTGTTTCTCACTCCGTGCAGAAAAGCCTTTGGCAGCGCCCTGCATGTATCGACAGCAACACCCCAAGCGAAACCTCATGATTGGCTTTGTCTTGGTAGCGTATCATCTTGGTACTTTATTTGCCTCCCCATTGCGACTTGGAAATCCAATCGGATTGGGGACTGTTGCGCACTATTTAGAAGCCGAGGAAGACGCAGGGGACTGGGAGTATTCTATCCCCAGCAGAGTTCAGAACGGTACAAGTTCTGCTTGCTTTAATATCACTACTCTTTCCAGTACCCTGAGCAACTATGAATTGTTACAACTTGATAAACTACAGGTGAAAAGTATAACGGATTCTGTCTTTGATTGGTGGTACTACGATGTGGTTTCAGAAACAAACCCCAAGGAGTCCCTCGTGGTTATATTGTTCGCCTCCTCGGCAACTGCGTTTCCATGGCTCAACCCAAGTCTTGACACAGTCCTCATCGCATATCTTTGGGCTTCCTTTGAGAATGGCACTGTTTTCTCAGACTTTGTACCCGCCACTCTGGCTACCGTTCGCGGAGGAGAAGATGCGGCTGTGTCTAGCTATGGGGGATGGTCGGAAACTGGTTTCAATTGGATAAGCAACACAGATGATCTATCTCAATACGAAATCCTCATCCAATCTGAAGAAATGCAAGTCCAAGGCCGTGTGGCTTTAACCTCGGTGAGGAATTAGGACGATATTTCATTGGACATTTGGTTGACTAACGCCCAAGCAGCCACAGAAACCTCACCTTCCATGCGGTATTCAGCCGCCCTCTACATCTTTGGAAATATTCCCTCATATTGGATGGGCAAGTATCATCCCCGATGCTACAGGCCTGGTGGAGGTCAGCGTCCGTGGTTCATCCCTAGAGTTCCAGGGAAGGGGGTATCATGATAAGGTTGGTCCTACTTCTTCCGAACAAAGAAGACGAGGAACCATGTTGACCACAAGGCTAGAACTGGTCCGATCGACCTTTCACAGAGTCCGTCCAGAGCTGGTACTGGGGCCATGGTCGCTTGGGACCCTACTCAGTCGTTTGGTTTAACGGGATCGACACAACAAAGAAGACTCGAACGAGCAGCTACGTCTCGCGCGATGGGGTTGTTCTGGTGTCGTCTTGTACTCCATCTGCTCTGGAAGTCCGCCCTATTGGAGCTTTTAACTCGACTGGGGGCAGATACCCACCCAAAGCTGGTGACATCCCTACTGGTTTTCAGCTGGTGTTTGACCTGGGGAAGGAAAACGGATTACTCAGAGTCAACGCCACAGCGGAGGCGCTCCTTGTTGGGGACGGGAGAACCTACTTTCGTTGGTCGGGTACTTTGACAGGACAATTAATCAAAGATACAGGCTCGAGCCAGGAGGATCTGTCAGGTGTAGCAGTCTTTGAGCAATTTGCCCTTCTAGGGTAAGGATAATCTAGAAAATGGCGATCTTCGATCTTAGACCGTATACGCTTTAAAGCAGAGCTTTCCCTTTCCTACATATTCTACCGTTGTGAATTGATCTGAATTCTCGTTAGTACCCGCTGTATTTTGATCTCTTGTTTGAGATATTTCAATCATTAATGTTTGCCCTTCTTCATTGGGCTTGAGATATGGATGCGAAGATACTTCACAGATATAATTCACAATCTTTATGTCTTCATTCTAACTTGTCGAAGGTAAGATGGAATGTTACGTCAAAAAAAGTAATTTAAATATCCTGAATACTAAAATACCACTAATCTGAGTTGAATAAACAGCTAGCAGGGAGTAACCCCAGCAAAAGGGTATCTTGCAGAGGGGAGTGGAGATAGAAGAACTATTCGTAGAAGGAGGATTGCCAGATATACAGAGAACCGCTCCAGCATGCCAGAAGAAAATGCAGACGAAGATAAGAATTTGTTAAGAGGCGGGCAGCTGGGCCTTCCACTCATCAATCAGTCCTTTATAATCCTCGACACCGTAGGGGTGAAAGCACTGCGCAAGCAAGCCACTCTTTCGTTCGGTACTGAGACCTAAGTCGCGCAGCATCAAATCCACGTAGGGAATGGCATCGAAAACAAAATCCGGGTTCCTGCGCCCAAAGCCCGCCGGATATCGATACTTGCCAAACTCGGAATGAAGCGTGGTCTCCCAGGCCCAATCAATCTCACCATCATCATCAGACTTCAGATCGAGGCCCGCTCGCACTGCAGGGGGGCAATGCTCTGTTGCAGTTGGTGTATAATTGCCCCCAAAATAGGCAGAAATCCACAAGGCCTGAGTCTGTGCGATGAGGGTTGTGTTGATTGTCATCGCGATGCCCATAAAAGCCACGGAACGATCTTTGAGACAGGATAGCGGCACCATGAAGCGAGCAAGCCGGAAAGGGTGAGGCACTGCAGCTTCTGCTTGATCGCTAAGTGGCTGGTATTGGGGATTTGGACATGGAGGATTCTGCAGACGAGGGAAGCGGCGTAGAATCTCGTCGTCGGCGGCTTTGATCATCTTGGCATCGAGAGGGTCAGCGCTCCAGGGAAATCCCAATTCACGTTCAAGTCCTTCTGGAAGGAATTTCAAGTTCGGGGTACAACGCCAGCCAGTGGAGCAGATCAAAGTGGTTGTTGGAATGTTCTCTCCCGTGGAAAGATGGACAGTGTGATCCGACAGCCGGTCGATGTCGGCCACATGCACTTTAATAGTACCATCTCTGACGAGATCGAAGAAGTCCGTGGGATAATTCAGGATACTGAGCGACGAGGCAATCCAGAACGGACTGACCCATGGCTTGAGTTTCTTCGTCTCGGGATGTTTATCATAGCCATTGAGCTGAACGACATCATCGCCCAACACTGCCCAGAAGGCATCGACAATTTTGCACCCAAGCCAGGTGCCATGTAAGAAGGACCGTATACGATCAAACCCATCCGCACTGCCCCAGACACAAGGACTAAACCAAGTCAAAAATCGAGTTGTGACAAGCTTCTCCAGCCATTTTTTCAGGGGAGTCACGTAGGGCGGTGCCATCCAGCATGGACCGTGACCAGATTCACGGATTATCCAGTCGACCTTCATCCCTGAAGTCGCGCACAGATATGCCGCATCCCATGCAGACTTAGTGCCTCCAAATACAGTCGCGCGTTCGCCAGGCTGTAAGACACTCGACTCGTTCTGGGGCAAATCACGGCAATGAAAGACGGGCGCGTCAAAAGTCTCCTGGCCCTTGAAAACAGGCAGATAAGCCTGTGAAGTGATACCAGTAGCCACGATTAATTTCTTGGCTTCTATGTCTCTAGTTTCTTCTTTATGCAGCACACTCAGATGCCATGTCCCATCTGGCTTCCGTTTTGCGCTTTCAACATGGTGGCCCAGCCGAATGAGACCAAAGAAACCGAATTGCTTTGCGTATTCTTCCAAATAACGTTGCACAACATTTCCAGGAATGTGCTGACCAGGTTGAATACCGAAAGTCTCCTCGTCCATAGGGAAGTCACTGAATTCGTATGTCCCGAGCATGTTGTTCGACTTGAGACCGCTATACAAACGATGCTTAGCCCATACTCCCCCAATGGAGTCGGCAGCCTCTAGTAGAATCACATTGCTCTCTGGATTGACTTCGCGATAGGTTTTGACAGCGACAAGTCCGCTCCAACCTGGATCCGCATGTTGGTCAGACTGCTTTACTACTTCATTGGCCTGGGTTGGTTCAGACAGGGGTCGACTTACCAGCACCAACAACTACCAAGTCCACAGCTGCCATTGATGCCATGCGAGGCAGGCAACGTTCCTAGAAAGACAGAAGCGACAAACGAACGATGTGTTTGCAACAGAGACTAGTGCGAAAACAATTATTTACAGAGAGCAACGAATCAACAGGGGACAAAGAAGACCACCGAGGAAAGAAGAAGAGGTTGTTGCAAATAGCCGTTACGAAGAAGCAAGAATACGAGGTGCCTTTTAGGCCGAGAAAAGTGAAATCAAGACGAGGTAGAGCCAAGAGGGTGGGGAATGCCATCTCCCTGAGCCCAGGAGGACGGGAAAAGGGGGGGNNGGGGGGGGGGGGGGGGTGTTTGGAGGATTAGCTAGTCTCAGCCATTGGCTTGGGGCTAAAGAATATGTTGAATAAAGACAAAGAAGAAATAAAGTCCAATTAATCATCCGCCCCGAAAAGAAGAACAGAAGAGCAAGGATTGGGCGTTTACAAGGATCCCCCAGGCTTCGAAAGTGAGTTTCCATAGGGTTTCAACCAAGCATCTTCTGGACACCACTCGATCCAGGGAAGAACGGCACTTGGCATGCACTCGGTCCAATTCGGACTAGACTAGGGTTCCCAGGTGTAATGCTGATGGTATGCAGGAATCTGCCACCCACTTATTTTCTCTCACCTTTTCTCTCTTTTGGGGAATTCCAACGCGCGATCAACCCACCTGTTGCCTGTCATTTTCGGACACCGTTGACCTGTCAGATGTGGCTCCGTAAATACGATTGCCGGTTGGTGGGTCTGGACGCGGGACAAGACAGAAGCGAAGAACGCGTCAGGACGGAAAAGGATGAAAAGGCGCGAACTAGTGCAAATCTTGAGAGGCCCACTGGATAAGAGAGTGTCAGAACTTTGCATTAGGGACGACTGATTTTTGGGCCCGTCTCCCAAGCCTGTGGGAGGCCTCGAGCGTCAAAAGTACGAAGTATAAGGTTGGAGTTCCCGACAAAATGAAGCGCTAGTTATCCTGGTCCAACTCCAAATTAATGATTGGTTTTGTCCAGACTGGATTATGATTATTGGTTCAACCCCGGGTATTATAGACAAGGACAACCGCAGCCTTGATCTCCGAGGTAGCGGGGCGATTGCGAACGGAGAATTGCGCATTTGGGATTTCTCGCAGAGTAGCACATGAACCTGAATCACGACGTCTCCCTGGCAGATAAGGATCCCTACCCGAATCCAGAATCAGGAAGGAACTGACAAATAGCAGCTGGTAGCTTCTCCAGTGTGCAAGTATTCCACACCTGGTGGGGATCTCAATGATCAACACCGTTAACACACATCTGACCCCGGAGTGGTACCGGAGCGGCGACAGATCTGTCTAGTATATTCTCTGTATCTATAAGAAATAGCTTATAGGGAAGCACTGAGAGAACTACGGAGATACCTCTGTGCTCCTTCGAGGGCTCCATAAAACCGGATTCGCTGATTTGTTAATTCGTCCTCAATACGTCTAGGGCTTCGTGCAGACGAGCATTGATCGGCATGCAGTCATGCGGTTGCTAGCCGCAGCCGATACCAGGTTTGGTTAATAGGAAGATTTGCCCCAACCTCTGAGTTGTATTTGAGATCGATAGCACAACATAGGATTTGAGGGTTGGACAGCATTCACTGTTGGCCAGGGACTCGGACCTCCCCTCGAGATGAGTTGGGACCACTGGTGGATAGGTACCTCTGCCGCTCGGTGTCCCAATATCCCATGAACTGGACAAGATCAACAACTGGGATACAGTGGTTTTACCTAAAGACTTTACAAGGATTTGCCAAATAACATTATTCGAGGGACGACTGACTTTAATCGCCCTTATGATGAAGGCTAATCGAGCACTGGAATTCAAAGACGGTACATAGAGGCTGCGTTTTGCAAGAATTCCCATGGGAGAAAGAAATCCATCTTCTTCCACTCTAAATTGTTCTTATACCGAGGAGACTGGGATGGCTAGCCGTTTCTACGCGAGAAGAGATTCTGTTGGTGGGGTTTGTTGGCGCAGGCGAGGAAAGCCACATCTGTCTCCACTCGTTCTAGCTTCTAGACGAGAGGAGTTATCCATTTTATCCCCCCGCCATGTTCTTAAATGAACCAGGGTTATAGTTTTCTTTGTCTAGTCTGGTTCCAATAGAAAGCATCGCGCCGATAGCAGGTCAATGCCGCGAGATCATATCCCCTCTGCTTCCCTATCCCTGCTGAAAATCAGATGGTGACCCTTCTTTATCTCAGTGTAATTTCTTCCTCCAGAAAGGAGACTTTCATGGAAGAGGACCTATCGAGAGTATCAAAAATCAAGACTTGAAGTCCATTCATCATGAGTGAGTTTGTTACCGAGGCGTTTACTTTATTAGGTGTGGCCATTGTGATCATTGGCCTTCGCACCACTGCGCGATGCATCATGGTAGGACCAAAAAACTTCCAAGCAGATGATTATCTTATGCTTGTAGCATGTGTTAGTGATTATAGAGGTAGTTGACCTCTTGGACCTTTTTGCTAAGGCTCTTCTAGGTTGTCTATGCACTGGAAACAGCTGCAGCGTACATGGTCGGTGCGTGGTTCCAAGGACTCGCAAACAATGCCATGACGGACGAACAACGGATAGCATTGTCTCCCAGCTCAAAGGAATACCGATTGCGAGTTGGGGGCTCAAAAGTTCAGGTGACTGGATGGTCTCTCTATACCCTTCTACTATGGCTCCTCAAGACATGCATGGCTATTTTCTATTCTCGATTGACGTTAGTGCTCCTCCCTCAGCTACCAGGTTAACGTTGAAGCTATCTCATTCCCCCAATATCGGCTATCTAGGGATCTGACCGGATCTTATAGGGCAGGATTGATCAACATGCGGATTCGCGTCCAGATTGCCTACTTCTTAATCGGCTCGACTTATATAGTGACGCTTTTCTCCATACTCTTCGGTTGCCATCCAATGCATAAAAATTGGCAGATCTACCCAGATCCAGGGAGTAAGGAGGCTGAATTTTCACTCTTCAATTCAACCTTATCTAACTACGGAAATAGATTTTTGCCAGCCTGCGGTTTCCAAAATTGATATATACGTGACTGTCGTTTTGAATGTTGTGACGGACATCTACCTGATAAGCATTCCTGCGCCCGTAAGTCCCATTCAAGTTATTTCACATTCGGAATTTCTGCAAGTGAATTGCTAATATTATACTTAGATGCTATTTAGAGCTCGTCTACGATGGCGAGAAAAGCTCGAGCTACTGGTTCTCTTCAGCGGCGGACTGTTCGTCATGGCATGTGGAATCCTGCGTTGTGTCCTAATTTTAACTGTAAAACGCCCTTCCATGACCTGTATAGAGACACATTGGAAGCTAAACTGATTTATGAATTTTAGGCGGGAGCCAACGGTGCCCAACAAGCAGGAAGCTGGGCCTGCCACGAAACCTTTATTGCCGTCGTGATTGGGAATCTTCCTATGATATACCCTCTCATTCGGCGCATCGCACGCCGCACAGGCCTGTATTTTACAACAAAAGGCTCACAAAGCTATCCAGCTTACCAGCTCTCTGACGGGGACAACAGCGGGGCTTCTTCAAAACGTAAAAAGTTCCGACATCCGTTATCGATCCCAGCGGATTCACAATGGAATACGATCAGCGATGAGCAGATGATACTTCCAAATCCTCAACAACAGCCCGCCACATGCATAGGAGGTGACAATGATTGGGATGCGAATAGCCATACCAGTCACAGTGGAGGTATCAAAGTTGTTCATGAAACAATTGTTCACAGCACAGAGAAAAAAACACAGGTATAGGACTGACGAAACAAAGTTTTATTTTCATCTCAATGTACTATACTTCTTAGGATGTTCTTTATACCCCTGGATAATGTGGCGTGAGCTCATCGCCGGGGCCTGGCTTTTCTCATAAAGATTTAATACGAATCAGCTTTTAGTTTTCTCTGGAAATGAATAAGCGAGACACAAGTTCTTATATTATGTAACCAATTTTATCTCTGCTGAACTCGCACCCGCACGATAGGAGTAGTTGACCAGATCTAGATATATAACCTCGATAGGCAATATTTCACGAGGACAGATCATAAGCTTATGGCTTGGGATCTCCTCGGAAAAAGCATACCCGGGCTTATTATATGCCATATGAGATGAAAGGGAATAAGTGAATTGCCTGAAAAGTGCGACGCAAAGTCTGGTGGTTGACACCCGCGCGAACGCGGGTGTAGCTGTACTCGAGCAGGGCAACCGGTCTATCTGCTGCTATGTCTGACGAGTAGACAATGTGTGCAGTCTTTCATTTTCAAGGCGACGACGGCACATATCTCTGATTTCTTAAGCGGAAGATCTGGTAGTAATTTAGTCCAAGCTGGCTATGGAAGCCTTGACCTCGGTAAAGATGCTCGAGTTTTGGCCCCGGATATCTAAGATTCCGAGGATTCCGCAGGGCCCACAAGTATCACCCCGCTTGAATTCCATTGGATTTGCCTCTTCACGGAATACAACATCTTCAATCCGGAATGTGAGAGCGTGACTAATTATGGCTGGATCATTTCGACCGCGGCGAGACGAGGACGTGGGTTATGGCGTGAGTCAGATTCCCCAAAGTCCTGATGCAGAGCATGAGATGGCCAGACCCTCTAAGCGAGGCAAAAGAGCGAAATATGCTTCGAAAGCCTGGTGCGTCACCCAAGAACTTGTGAGAAATATTGATTATTGACGCCGTATACAAGCTGTGAGTGCCAGAGAAGAAAAATAAAAGTATGCTATCCAATCTCTCCTATTTAATGGTATGTAGAAGGAAAGGACTTTTATTGAGAATATGATGGTACTAGTGTGATGGCCAAGTTCCCTGCCGCACATGCTCCGAAAAGAGTCGTATATGTGAGCAGAATGGACCAGATATGCGTGGCAAGTGGAGATCAAGCGAGCGGAAGTCTTCATTCCCAAGGGAGAGAGAAAGGAAAGTAAGGAGCCAAATCGAGCACCAGTCAGGCATCCAAGGGGTCGCGGATCCTCAAACCAGCTACCATGAACCGGAACCTGGGTCGGACTTTCGTCGACCGAGTCTTATTGGATCAATAAGTCTAAGTTCTGCTGATGGGAAAACTCTGCTGCAAACTGCCAACAGCAGACCTGATCCGCCAATTCCACAAGTGTCAACATTCTCCGGCGAGACATCAATCACCCATAATCTCACAGTGGTTGAGAATCGCCTGGAACAGATGGGGATTCAATACAGGCGACTTGAACAAGCATCGCCTCGAAATTTCAGATCCCAAGATTCATTGTCACCAGAGCCCCCGGAGATTGCCTTCATAGCGCAACAATCGAGCTCTATTCGACATATCGTCCTCAAATGTGGGCTGAAGCCAGATTACCAGGCTTGGGGTGGTCTATTGCACGCATTCTGCGAAGAAGTGCATATATTAGTGCCATTTATTCATCTTCCAACTCTTTGGAGATTTTATGAAGAATTTTGGCAAAACAGCTTCGATCAAAGGTCGCACGGGTGCGTGCATGGCCGTAATAGAAGAGTTCAAGCGGCTCATATACTGCTATGTCTAGCCAATGGGCAATGCGTACAGACTTCACGTTCTGAAGGAGACAAGGGTCCGTATTCCTCAGGTTGGCGATTGTACACTGCAGCAAGAGATATTTTTGGGGATTTGTTAGATGGGTTGAATCAGTGTAATGATCAGCTGTTGACACTGCAGACTGTTGTGTTAATGGTAAGAATAATCATTTCCAGAATCTACACCCTTCCCAAAACTTGATGAACCATGTTAATGGTCCTAAGGTGCTGTATTTATTTCGTCTGGATGCCCTTGGACCTGCAGAAAAGATTTTGGCTCTTTCGATATCACACGCTCACCATATTGGGCTTCAAAGAAATAAAGTTGTAGAAAGATTCTCGCTTTTTGAAAGTGAGATGTCGAAGCGACTGTGGTGGTGCATATATCTTCTGGATCGACGACTGGCCATCGAGTCCGGGCGTCCTTTTCTCATTCAAGATATCAATGTTGACGTTGGACTTCCTTCCAATAAGAGCGATGATTGGCTGACAATGTCCCAGCTCAGTCCTTCGCATTCATGGACGAGTGAAGCCGGGAATGGGTTATGCTACAGCATTGTGCCTTATCTAGTTGCCATGGTGAGCTACTCAAAAGTGGTTGGGAAAGTTTGGGAAGCCCTTTATGGAGCTAGCACCTCCGAATCCACGCCAAGTCCCCTTTTGAACGAATATCTTGAACATCTGATTGTTGAGTCACAACGAACAATACATGAAGAGTTTACAGATGACTTTCGTCATAAACCAAGCAAGTTTAAGGGACTCTCCTGGCAGCAAGTGAAGCAGAGGATTATAATGCGCATGGTGAGTTTCTGCATCTTCACTTTTCCACCTGGATAATTTGTCAATAATCAAGCCCGTCTGACCTTGGAATGATCTTCTATGCCAAAAGAGATGGTCATCTCTTCGGCTTCTAATCAGAAAACCAATGCTCCAAGAATCTCTGATTCAAGATTTCCCAACGCCCGAGACAATACAAAATCAAGTTACTTGTATGCGAGTAGCCCAGGATATCATTGATGAGTTTGGCAACATGCCAAAAGAACACCCAAAATACACTTTTCCATTTTTACACTACCTCACAAACGCAACAATAATTGCACTTGGGCTTATCATGAAACAACCCACGTTAAGAAGCAGTTATGGAACTATGACTTTACAAGCTACAAGGTCACTTGTTTACCACTGCCGCAAAACATGGGTATCAAGAAAGATGATTAGAACAGTGAGGAAGCTGAACAAAATGGCAGATGCAATCCTAGACAGGAACGGACCGGTAAATGGCATGGCAAATTCTAATCGTGCCCGGCAAACTTCGCCGTTTGGCCCACAATATCGCCAGCAGGTCCCTCCCGTACTCGAACCCACCGAACCATCTTTCCATACCGTTGACAGAAATGGAGCGGATACAAGTGCAAATGATAGAGTGATCCTCAACAGCGGCCGGGTTTCTCAAAGCCGAGCATATTCTAGAGACATCAACAAACATGAAACGGCATTTGAACAACCAATGTCACCTTCAGAGCTACAAGAGGGTCGAGTCGTGGCCAACGACCATTTTAGGCTGTCTTCAAGTTTTGGTGGAACAGGGAGCCCCAATAATGCCGATAACCTCCCAGAGACAGAAACCACCCAGGCAAGGTTGGACCAAGATAATCATCATGAGTTCTCATGTATCCCTTCAGCCTCTTCCCATACGACTTTTAACTGTTCAACAACAGTAGAGCCGAATGATTCCTTCTCCGGCGAGATGATTGATGGGGGTATGGAATGGCTTGAGAAGTTATTCGAAACCGGTTTAGATGCAGCGCTTCCTCCCGTATGGGATTGATAAATCGTTGTTTTAAACACCACGGAAACTATAGAAAATGGATATGGATTAAGAAAATTGTTAATGGCGGACAGAATCCTTGTTTATCATCGGACTCTTGACCCGAATCCGGTGACCAAACCTGTAGAATATGAAGGGAATAGGAATCAAGGTAACTTCTATAAGGGCTAGCATTGTACCAGCCCATTCTGCTCCCAATGCGTGATACATCTTAGACCCTGCCAACGGAAGCAACCCCGCAAGACCGTATCGCACAATTGAGTTACCAGCTAAGGCAGAAGCCGCATAGATTGTATAGCTTCCAGCCAGATAGTTGGTAGCGTAAATAAAAATGAGGCCATTGCCAAGGCCAAGTGGTAGCCCGGCAATGATTGGGGAGATCCAGTGCACAGATGGGCGTGCTGTCCATGCGAACCAAAATTCCCCTATAGGTACAAGGACACTTCCAACACATATTGCTGAAACGGCCGCCTCAGGGGCAGGCCTCCCAGTTCTGGACTCAGGGGGGTGCATTGCGATAAATTTCCGAATCAAAGGCTCCAAAGCCACCGCAATGGCGGTACCTGCTCCAATACCACAGTAGCTGAGCCCGGTAAACCCGGCCGACCAACCGCGATCCTCCTGGAAAACAATTGGATAGGCGACAAAGCATAGGAAGAGTACAGCATAGATGACACCGACGTACAAGTTCCAAAAAATGCTGCCCGGAGTCAGTAAAAATACAATCTTGCTTAACTATCATCGGAATGCCATACCAAATTGGCTCGAGAACCATCATTTCAACAGGCCGAGACATGTTTACTCTCAATACACCAAGACCAGATTCGTGATGATCAAAGCAGCACCACCATCGAGAATCTCCAGTCTTTTTTCTTTCAATAATCGTTCTCCGTCGCAGAAGAGCAGGGGCATATGTTTCTCCAACAGCAAACATCAAAATCAGAGAAGCACCCGAACAAACTAGTGCCACCCAGTTTAACCATCGCCAGCCAAGGTACTGATAAACAAAGCCACCGATAATTGGACCTGTGAATTGACAGTTAGCTGACGTCAGGTAACTGCTAGAAGTAATCGTACCAAGCACAGGGCCGTTCATCGTCCCTAGGCTCCAGCAACTCAGAGCCAGTGCACGATACTTTTCATCGGTTACATCAGTAACGCTTCCTGCGCACTTGCAATCATTGGTCCTCCAAAAAATCCCCCAAAGAATCGACTGATGAGAATTGTCTCGATATTTTTTGCCAATGCAACTGGTAGGATCAGAAGGCCAAATAAGAGAACGGAAACGAGATATATTGGCCGACGACCATAGATTTCAGAAAGCGACGAAAGAATAACCGAACCAATCGCGAGACCAAAGAGGTTGGTGGTGAGACCTAAGAGAACCAGGATTTCAGATGAAATCTGAAATTCGGATTGAATACCCTCAACTCCAGATGTGTACATTGTGGTATAGATCACCCTAGATGGGACCAAGACTAGGTCAGTTTTATCACAAGTATTCTGTCTTATATATGGAAGTGACCTACACAATTGTAGTGGAAAAGGACATTGCGGCGACAACGAAGCATCTGTACCAAATAGGCCAATTTTTTGGGTTTTCGCGATCTGATATACTCCAGGTGATCTCATATCGGGGGTCTCGATATAGACCCGGCTCATCCGAGCATGATATTGTGGTGGTACACTTATCCTCCATGGGGAAAGTTTGTATAAATGAAAGAATACATTTTCAAACCTTAGAATGCTTGCCTTTTCTTATGAAAGTGCCGGAACCGAGTGGGGTTCAGACTAACGGAATCCCAAGATCCCGAGATACAAGATTCCGGGGTGCAAACCTTGGAAGATCCCGAGAGTGTCTGAAAATATACTTCGTACCCTCGGGTGACAGTGAATGAACTATTGCATATGGTATAGCATTCCTAATTTAGTTCAGCACATCTCTGCTTTGAAGCTTCACTGCACGTGTATTTTATTAAGGGTTCTTCGTTCCCTGATCCGTAGGAAAAATTCATTTTATTAGACTAAAGTGATGAATTTCCCCATCGTGCGTACCGTAGTACAAAAATGCTGTTTTTTTTTTTTTTTTTT
>KZ119428.1:17103-34147 GCA_002153405.1 Mycosphaerella populi pn0402
TTTTTTTTCCCCCCTGGAGGAAATCAGAGTGGCGCTGATCTTGTATACAAGGCTGCATCATCGTTTGCTTTCCCAGGACATGTTCGTGCGGGTGCAGTATGCCCTCGGCAACCTCTGCGTTCACTCTCTGGCCAGCTAAGGAGCCCCTCCTGGGAAAGTCTGGACTTTGCGCGTATTTACTGGGTTTTAGGGGTTAGAGTCCTTCTATCACGCGGGGGGGGATTTTTTTTGTGTAACGAACAGTCTCCCAAAAGCGAGTTCTTCTGTTTCTGGTACCGCGAACCATACGACCTCTAGATCTTCCGTCTTATGCTCACCGTTTCGCGCTAGCGGCTCTTTTAACATGAAATCTCATTAGTTTGTTCTTTGCAGCCTCTTCTTGGGCGGAAATCAACGAAGGACTGATGCATCTTCTCAACCACTTTGACCATCGTCCTATACTCCATTGGGGAAATTGATAATCCTGACAAACTGGTCTTTCTTGAAAACACGTACAGATGTTACCCTCATAACCTTGAAATCTTTATTAATATTGGACTTTTGAATCAAAATCCATTGGAATCCACATCGTGCACGGACCTAGCATTTCCCTATACTTAACACTCTCTAGTATTATACATTGGAGTGCGACGGATTTAGCCCTCTGGGGTAAAAAGAGAAAAATAAAGACACCAAATCTCACTCGAACTTCAATGTCAATATGCTGTGGTTATCCAAATGCTTCAGGGGTTAGGTTTAGCTGACTGATAAGTACATGCCTGGAGACATCCTTCCACTTAAGGCAATGATCGAATGGATCGAAGCTGCTGCTCCTACGATAGCCCTTTTGAAAAAAGGAACTTAGTGTTCTCAGCAGTAGAAACTGATACGAAAGAAGGGAGGAATCGGACGGAAACCTTTAGAAATCCAGTGAGGACCTTGGAAGAAGCTTTGCAAGAGCCGTAACGGACTGGAAATCAGCGCACACGGCTGGGACTTGGTATGTAATCTACTTTTTGTTTGAGTCCTACGGTCCAGCCTATTAAGACATTTGACCCTTAACATATCTTCCGAAAGTCCATTATCTCGCAAGTACGTGAAGAACAATCGAAGATAGGTGGAAGCTGCGTGTAGATTGCGTGATCTTGGGTGATATGGTTTCCCGCTGAACCCGCATTGTTGGCAGATCGATAATATTCAATGCTTCGAGTAAAAAGCCCATATGCATCTTTCCAGAACTGTATCTAGAATCCCTGTCTCTAGAAGTCCCCCAATACACAAATCATTGAGATGTGATTAGACTGGTGTCGGCGAACTCCGGCCATTGATCATTGCCAGAAAGGATCTCGGTTACCCGCTTTTCTTAGTATTACACCCAGCTCTGCCCCGCGTCCACGATTCCTCCCCTCTTCCTGCTTCCTCCCACTGCAAGTATCCCCCACCAACACCGCTTTTCACAATGACAAACCTGAAGCCCGGAGACGCGTTCCCTAGCGATGTGACTTTCCAGTGCGTATCTTCCTCTCTAGCAGGAATATTGACATCCTAACAACAGATAGGTACATCCCTTGGACTGAGGAGAGTGGTGATGTCACCTCCTGCGGAATCCCAATCAATTACAATGCCTCAAAAGAATGGGCAAACAAGAAGGTTGTTCTCTTCTCTGTGCCAGGTATGACTTCCGACCACCACCCAGAAGCAATTCCCCTCGAAGATCTGACATAGGAATGCTCAGGCGCTTTCACCCCAACCTGTTCCGTGAACCACGTACCTGGCTACATCAAGAGTCTACCCCAGCTCCGCGAAAAGGGTGTTGATATCGTGGCAGTGGTTGCTTTCAATGACCCCTTCGTGATGAGCGCCTGGGGCAAGGTCAACCAAGTGCGTGGTGACGATATTGTAAGCCGGACGACCGACCCTCAACATTGCTTCTCTGAGTTAATGGAATATGCAGCTTTTCTTAACCGACCCAGATGCCAAGTTTTCCAAGAGTATTGGATGGGCAGATGAAGCATCTGGGCGCACTGGTCGCTATGCGATCACCATCGATCACGGCAAGATCGGATATGCCCAAATCGAGACAGAACGTGGCGTTGTCAAGGTAAGCTGAAAGAACCGCCTTGTCATTGGTATTACTTCATTGCTGACCAAAATCATTATTACAGCATTCTGGAGCTGACGCTGTTCTTGCGTCTCTTTAAATCTTTTGGCGAAATGTCACGCTCGACACTGTCAGTTGAAATCATTAAAGAACTAGAGGAATTGGTGGTCAATAGCCCAAATTCAATCAAGAGATTCATTATCACCACTATTACTCGATTGCGAAATGTAACAAAAATGGTTGAATGGTTTTCCATGGCCTAGGGACACATTTTCATCGATAATTATAAAGCCCAAAAAGATTGCTTTCGAACAATTGTAGAATATACGATCTCTTTAAAATTTGATTGATTGATCGAGAAGATGAAATGTTTTCTGCAGTCCAATAAGGACGGCCCTGTGAGGCCTCATGGGGAGATGATTCGCTATTCAAGAAAGGTCTTGTCTGTTTCTCTTCTTGTTAGTTTTGCCATCACCGATCAGGCTGCGCTGTCATTTAGACGAAATAAAGCGACCCTGGCAGCCTTCGAGTTACTGAAATTATTCTAAACTAAGGAGACATCACGACTGGGGCTAAAGCCATGATTTTCCAGTCTCCGCCACGTTCAGAATCGTACCAGCAAAGCCAGCTCTGCATCTTTTGCTCATGCTCTAGCAGATATGATGTCCTAAAAGGGCCGAACCCCTGTGACAATGGCTCGAATGTATTGTCTTTGGCTATCGTAGAGTTCGTTTAGGTACGACTGTAAATTAGAAGGTGGTATTTGGTTAGGAAACACCGGGGTGCCCTTGGCGCAGGAAGAATTCTGTACTCGTAGGTCTGAAGAGTGCTCGAATAACTTAGAACCTTTGCTTATGGGTTGATCGACACAGTAGTGGGCATCAAACACGTCGAGTTTAGAGTTTCGCGGAAATATTGTTTACGGACGCACCAGTGCGTGCAGCCAAGCACCCTGTTTCTCAAAAAGAATTCTACTATTATATTGACAGGCTTCGGCTCGCTTGGAATCAAGATTTAATAGCACTCCATCAGATGAGATGGAACTTTTGGATTATGAGGGAGTTGTTGGAACATGGAGAGCGAGAATGACAAAGGAGAGTCGAACTGGAAGGCGCATAAATATCGAAAATATCGGCCACAAGGATCGCCAAGAGGGGTATCAAATCAAACTAGAGAGAATATCTTGGAGGAAGTAGTAGATCAAAGAGTGGAAGATGGATATCTCATGGTTTGTCCCACTTGAAGCTGAACAGCCCTAATTAAACGATACCCTGAGCTATACCCTTAATGTTCGATGGAGTTGACTAGAGGGTATCCCCAATGCGTATGTCCGAAATTCAAAATCCACGATGCAAACCACATGATTTAGCTTCGTGATCGAAGTATTTCTTTCCGTCTATCAAACGGCCAAAGCGTTATGGTGTACAGTCTCCATTAACAGTACTCTATTACACCAAGGTCGTAGATAGAAATATGAATCGCATAATTAATTTTCTCCTAACAAGTGGTGTATACTTGGAAACTACAATTAGGCCTGCCGGCGATCTCTTCTGCTGAGATCCACGAGCAAACTGCGCCAAAATACGAGTACCACGGGTGTGACAACAACATCGCTTAATGTATACCGCCACTTCAATTTAGAAGAATACAAAAACCTAAAGTGACTTCTAAAGAAAAAAAGGTAAGAACCAGATTCAATCCGCCGTAAAAGAGAAAAGGATAGGCCGATCGGGGGATAGCTTACCGACTAGGCTAGAAACAGCCTTTCTAGTGATATACGAGCAGCGTTAATTAACCAATTATTATTGAATTGCTCCTGAGTCATACACTCGAGCAGGGACCTACGTGGCGGCCTGGGCGCACACTTGGCGTGTTGTTCGCCCGCGGTGCTGTCTCGGGTCGTACCACAAACTTCGCCCGCAGTCATCAATGGCTTGAGGCCCGGGTAACGTGGTTCTGAGCAAAGTCTCCCATGGCCGATCTTTTCACGAATCAGGATCGGTCAGCGTAAGCCAAACCCAAAAGGCGTTGACCCAAGCCTCCATTTACAATGCGCCGGCTTGGTACCATGCTTGCCAAGCGGTCATAGCTCTGGCCGTGAGGACGCCTTGTGGAAAGATTGCCATGGTACCACGCCCGCGGTGAAACTAAATGCTGGGGAAATAGGCTCGAGAAATTATACTCGGATGCCAAAAAAAAAAAAAAAGTTGCTACACCACGAAGAATGATGGAGAGAGCTGGAGGGGCATGGGACATGGACATAGGCTGGCCACGAGCACCACGAGCACCACGAGGGTCGCGAGAACCGTGGGACTGATCACAATGACAGGAAAAGTCCGATAGCCGGATTTGGCCATCGTGTCAGACTCGATGAAACCATGTGGCTTGGAAGCCGACACTTGGAGTTGCATGCACTAGAGCCGCCACGATCTCTGATTTGCTCTCGGAGGAGCATTGGCCAGGTTGATACTCCTTCCAAGTCTCCTCCGTGCTTCGTTTGCTCCGGATCGAGAATCGCCCTCCGTAGATTTAGTGTTTTAGCGTGTTGGAAAGACTTTGCCCTTCATGCCCCCGCTTCTCCGCAAAAGCCAATTTGGGGAATTAGAGCGGCCGATGGCGTGCGGAGCCCGGGGATGGCTGGGTGTGGCTGCTAATTGGCCGGGCGCCTCGTGGATGTAGGGCTCCGGCCATGTATATTATCTTTGCCATTCTTCCCCTAATTCCCGCCAGGCTGTTCCTTCTCTTCTCCCATACGCAGTCTGATCTGAAGATCACTTACTTACTCCAAGGCTGCTTTCCAACTTATCTTAAGCCCATCATGGGTTACGTGATCGGTAACATCTACGTCATCACCACGGTGGCCGTCACCGGCGGTGCACTGTTTGGTTTCGATATTGCTTCTATGTCCGCTATGTAAGCTGCAATCACTTGTCGAAGCCTTTGAAACTTGTACGCTAACGGATTTGGAATAGTCTCGGGACACAGCAGTACAAATGCTTCTTCAATCAGACAGGCCACGACAAGACTGGCGCATGTGGTGGTCCCACCTCCTCTACACAGGGTGGAATCTCAGCTGCCATGCCCGGCGGATCGTTTGTTGGTGCTCTTATCTCGGGTTTCTTGACTGATTGGTTGGGCCGGAAGCGTGCTATCCAGGTTGGCTCTATCATTTGGTGCATTGGTAGCGCAATTGTCTGTTCTTCTTTCAGCATTGGCCAGCTCGTCGTCGGTCGCTTTATCAACGGTCTTTCTGTTGGCATTCTTAGTGCCCAAGTTCCTGTCTATGTCGCCGAATTGGCCCAGCCTAGTAAACGTGGACAGGTCGTGGGAGCTCAACAGTGGGCCATCACATGGGGCATCATGATCATGTTTTACATCTCATATGGAAGCAGCTTCCTAACAGGCGCTGCCGCATGGCGTCTTCCTTGGGGACTTCAAATGATCCCAGCTGTCTTTCTTTTCTTCATGTTCTTCCTACTGCCAGAAAGCCCTCGCTGGTTGGCAAAACACGACCGCTGGGAAGAGGCCCATGAGGTCCTGGCTCTCGTTCACGCCAAAGGAGATACCAGTGCTCCATTCGTCTTGACCGAACTCCAAGAGATTCGGGAAATGGTGGAGTTCGAGCGTCAAAACAAGGACGCATCTTTTGCAGAGCTTTTCAAAGGCCACATGATCTTCCGAACCCACGTCGGCATGTTTACACAGATTTGGTCACAGCTCACAGGAATGAATGTTATGATGCTGTATATCACCTATGTCTTTGGCATGGCAGGTCTCTCTGGGAATGCTAACCTTGTCGCCTCTTCCATTCAATATGTCATAAATGTTGTCATGACTATCTTTGCACTTGTGTTCATCGACCGCTGGGGTCGTCGGACTCCTCTTTTGATAGGCTCTACCCTTATGATGATATTCATGTTTGCCAATGGGGGTATTATGAAGTCATACGGAAAGCCTGCCCCTGTTGGGGGAGTGGATAACGTTTCAGAAGAATCCTGGGACCTCTCAGCGGCACCACATGCAGCTAAAGGTGTCATTGCTTGCACATATCTATTTGTCGCGAGCTATGCGCCAACATGGGGCCCCGTTAGTTGGATTTACCCCCCTGAGCTTTTCCCATTGCGTCTCCGTGGCAAGGCCGTTGCCGTATCCACTGCAAGCAACTGGATCTTCAATTTTGCACTGTCTTATTTCGTTCCCCCAGCATTTGAGAATATCAAATGGAAGACCTACCTGCTTTTCGGTGTGTTCTGCTTCGCAATGACAGTGCATGTTTTTTTCTGTTTCCCCGAGACTGCAGGAAAGACCTTGGAAGAGGTGGAAACAATGTTTACCACCCCTGGACTTCGTGCATGGAAGACCGACGTTCAGTTCCAGCATGTCCGGCAGCTAGAGCAAGGCACGATCCAGTCCGAGAAGCTTGCGAATCTGCAGGCGGAGACAAATGTTTCTCACCGCGAGTCGGCGGAAAAGGGAGCAGCCATAACCTCCACGGCATAAGGCATATTTTACTTTCATATAGTCTAATCATCTCTTTTATATTGTGATGGATGGCTGTTTCCGCTGATGTAGTATTCGACCCTCAAATTTTAATTTTAAAGCCAAATGTTCAGTGGGAAGGAAGGTCATTGCTAATATTGCTACAAACTGGAACGCCTGTCCTCATAACACTATTATCACTATCTACTCCCAGCTCAAGAATGATTCAAATTTTACCTCGGCAAAATTATAAAATTTCGTAGTATAGTTAGTGGGAATACCCCCTTTGTCGTGGGATTGGTAGATGATGAGAAAGGCTATCTGTATTTAAGGCTGTTCACCTTCAAATAGATCGGACAATCGTGAGACCTCTTCCTGCCCATCGCTTACCTACTAAAATTACTGGGGTCTTTCCTTTTTTTTTTTTCGTGGTGCTATTTCGTACTATAATGTCTAGGCTATAAAATACATGATTTAATATGCAAATCCAAGGGTAGAGATACATGGATATGACTTAGTACCCCACAAGAGCCCTGAATAGTGAGGTAAGTTATTTTTTGTAAGTATCCGTTGCTTGGCAGAGCGATGAAGCGCTATGAGTAGGGTCTGTCGGAGATAGTTTGCACGAAACTTGATTTGACAGTGATTGCTCTGTCCGCATGATAAACATCCCCTTCCGATGCAATCGAAGAGTTGATATTTTCATTCGAAGGTGCCCCAACATGGTTTGTCAGCCCAATCTCATCATCTTGTCCTAGAGTGGTCAAGCCGAAGTCAAAATGAGGACCTCGACTTGCAGACCGATTCCGGTTGGGCCATGGCTTCAGCTTTTGACCACCTGCCTTACTGCCCAGCCTTTCTCCTGTGCCCATTTCAGAAGAATCGTAGGAGGTCAGCTTTCGAGTTGCCAGTTTGAACAATGGGGCAAGGTGAGGTAGACAGGCCGTCACAATTGCGACGGATGGTTCGATCGTTGACCAAATGAACAAGGGGCCCATGGCCCATGTTACGTCAACGGCTTTTGTATACTGAACAAGGACCCAGATCCGAATAATACTTGCCACACAGGCGCTGTACCGAAGTTAGCTTCTCTGCTCCCCTTTGCACGCGCCGGTATATTCACTCACAAAAAGCCCACGGCCATGATACAGCAGATGGCGATCTTTTTGCGAAGGGACATCTGAAGCTTGACAATTCGAGGGAAAGGAATACATAGCAATATGAAGTCATTCAGCATATTGAGTATACCTGCTCCAACGAAGAATGAAGATACATTAATGCACGTTCCCTCAACAGTGCCTCCGAATTGAAGCCAGAAGTACTCCCGGGGTGAACAAGCCCAGATCATACATGCCCACAGATAGATAGGGTACATTAGGGTTTGAGACCACCCAAAAATTGTAGCCCATTTCATCCAGGGCTCCAAGGGGGAGAATATGCGTCGGTAAAAATATAGAATAGATATTCTCGTAGAGGTGCAGGCGCCGGCGTAGATGAATGGGTAAATGTAAAGGAGCTAGGTATTAAGAGGAAATTAGATTTGACGATAAGCTCGAGGAAATATTTTAACAGACTCACATAGTATGTCTTTTCTAACTGCTCCAAAGTTAGTTTCCAAACATGATAACCCGAACCTCCATATTTTCCGCCTTGTAATTTGATCGATGTCAGTTTTGCGGGCAATCCAAATTATTTTAGAAGACTTTAGGATCATATTTTGCGTACCTGAGATGCTTATTCCTGCTGTGGCGGCGATACAGAGCTTCAAATTTGATGTTCAGCTCCCGTGCTTGAAGTAAATGATTATCTTATAACTTACAAGAGCAAGAACAATGAACAGGTCATCCCAAAGAATGGGGTTCTTGAATGTGATTCGAGTTATAAAGCGCACAATGACAGCCACAGCAGACAAAATAACCATCGCAAGAACTGCTGCATCATTCGTCCGGTTCGAGCTTTCTTCGAGATTGAGGTTGGCAGGTGGTGGTCCAAAGACTGCCACAACCCTGGGATCAACGGCCATCCCAATTGTGTATTCCTTCTTTCCCCCCTTCTTTTGTAGCTTTGCTGAACTTGACTTGTAGAAGGAGAGGTGGGGGAAAGTGCTTTTTCAACAGGGAAAACAAATAAGAGCAAGAATGTCTTTTGTGATGCTTGGGAAGTTTCACTGGTGGATAAGTGAGAAAGTCAAGAGCGAGATCCAACCATGTATTAGTTTATTTGCATCACGGGAGACTAAACCCCGTCTAATGCAGATTTGGAGGTCATGAGAAAGGATCCTTGGACAAAAGTCCAAGATGGACGAAGAAGCATCCGTGAGGATACCACTGCCTTGGGAGGGGCGGCCAGGCTCGTTGATCATGCCTATGTTGGGGTTGGGACTTGTTTCACACACTACTTATAATACATACAAGCGACCGTCGGAAGGGCTTTCGTGACGAAGGATTACTGACGGGACAGTAGCTTCGCGGCAAGCCTGCGCGGGCCGCTCAGCTTGGTAAGAATTGGATTGTCGACAAATAATCTCTGCCGTGGGCGCGTCGAATAACATGAATGATTATCTTGATACGGAATACTCAGGGACAGAATATTATTTTGTACATTCCTACTGCAAAAACTGAATATCTACCATGGGATCGGCATCAATCCGCACTCTGTATACAAGTTAATACACGACCTGGCGTTTGGGGGCCGGAATCAGCGCCAATTAGCCGGACCCAATTATTTAAGTTCAAGCTCTTACAGAACTTTTACTGGTACAGTTAAGTCGTTGGTATCCATTAATTATCTCATGACAAGTGTATATCTGCGTTCATCTTACCCATGGCTGTTTTATTCACGATACTAGCTGTGAAATACCATGTGATCGGGCCATCCTTCCCGATTCCCCTGTCATTATTCTTGTTCCACAATGGTCCAGTTTACCAGTGGAGATACTTAGTGCGGAAACGTGAATAACTGACAAGCGGCGGGATATTCTCCGCAGTGTGTGATCCATTGACTGTTGTGCTCGGTAATGCAATAACTCAGTTTAACATTAGCTAACCACTGACAGCTGTTTATCAAAGTTTAATGACTAGCGTTGTTGGTTAAAAAATTTTAAACCTCTAAAGGAAGCGTCAGTAAATGGGAATACGGCCTGTGATCCTGTTCCCTTGTGATAAATTATTCCTTAACTTTCGCGAGTTTCTTTTTTTCTTTTCTTTTTTTTTCTTTTTTTTTTGCACGAGTCATGTTGCATTAATTGTTTGGTCCTGTTTGGTCCGACATCCGTACCCGCTCTGCGTACCCCGTACACCAGGGGCTGTCCCAACTGGTCTTCATTACTAGGTCCGAATAAGCGACCACTACCCCATTCGGCCATCTTAATGCAAGTGGAGCTTACATTAGAACGTGCTCAGGGGTTTAATTGTTTGTTCCTTGATTCGAGACAAAGATAAAATGCGAATTCTGCCTAGTCTATTCCGTGCTCCCTACTGAATAAGGGGAGACACTGAGGTCGGCACTTGTCGTGCCAGGGTTTTTGCCGCTAGTAAAGTTGGCTAATTCCTTTCACGTCAAATGCCGCCGTTTTCTTTCCCCGTCAAACTAACTAACCCCCAAGGGAAATTCCAAAACTCCAAAAATACGAGGGGGAAAAAGGAGAAAAAAGGAGAAGAAAAAGAAATGGGGAAAACTAGGAACATCAGGCTTTGCCACGTTAAAGGTTGAATCTTCTGCAGAGTTACATGACCCGCGCTTTGCCGATCAAATGGGATTAACTAAGATATTATAAAGCTACAAATCATATATTTAAATACGTACGATAGAATGGTGTTTTCACCTATCTTCCCACAATAATCCTTCCCTCCGTTTCCCGAATATTGCTTGACACATACGCTATGGGGTCTCTCGGTATCCATCCACTCCCTGAGCTCACCGCACTTGAACGTATTGGTCCCAAAGGGTATCTTCGCTATGTCATTCCCTTTGCTTTAAAGGACGATTATGATATCACTGAGGTCACTCACGTCCTGAAGGCTGGATACCAAGCCCTTATCGATCAACTACCGGAAGTCGGAAGTGAAGCTGTGCCTGATGATGGATCGAAGCAGAATGGCGTTCTGAAATATGCGGTACCCCTGACTGGAGCGGAGGAGGGTTTTTTGGTGAAAGACCTACGCGATTCCTATCCACACACATACCAAGAAATAAAAGATAGACACTTTCCGGTGTCTTGTTTTGATGCCGACACCTTTTGCCGTCGGGGTATCTGGCCCCAGCCTGGAGATCGACTACCAATTTCACTTGTGCAGGCCAACTTCATTCGCGGAGGAGTTATATTATGCTGGAACCTTTTGCATGTGGCAGGAGATGGGACATCATTCTATGTCTGGGCTCAGATTTGGGCAGATGGCTGTCGAAAATATGACTCGGGCAAGACACAAGATCCCCTCGAATTCCCTCAAGCTATCCGGAAAGACCGTGAGCATTTCATCAAGCCTTCGGGTCGCAACTCCGGGAGAATTGAAGATCATCCGGAGTACACCCTCTTACCTTTTACGCCTCCTGGCATGCCACCTAAGATGACTTCCACGAATCACCGTGGTCAGGTTTACTACTTCTCCGCCGAGTCTCTGGCAAGGCTAAAGGCGGATGCCTCGCCAGTCAATGCCACGAAGCCTACTGACCAGACTTGGATTTCTACCAATGATGCACTTTCTGCATTACTATGGCGCACAGTCATGGCTGTACAACATCCCATCGAGGAGATTGAGGGCAATCCGGTATCCACGTTCAATGTTGCATTAGATGGGCGTCAACGTTCTGATCCGAAGATCCATCCGCAAACACTGGGCTGTTTCCTCGAATGGATAGCGCCATCAGCTTCGATTCGGGATATGCTTACTACACTCAGCATCGCCGATCTGGCAATTTTGATTCGAAAATCTATCCTTGCAACTGGCAATCAATTTACAGATGACGTGGTAACATTGGTTGATTCGCTTGAGGATGTTGACAGGCTGGTAGCCACTGCGTTCTTGGACGTCCCGGGTAATCACTGCGTTCAGAGTTCATGGCTTGGGTTCGAGCTTTACGGCCTAGATTGGGGTTCTAAATTGGGCAAAGCTCAGAGCTTACGAGTTCCTCACGTTGGCGTTATTAATGGTGCTCAGCTTGTGTTTCCAAAATTACCTGATGGGTCCATGGAGCTCCTAGTTGGCGTTGAATCGAACTGCGTGGATCGTCTTTTAAGTGATCCTTTATTCAATAAGTATGGTGTTGCTCGAGTATGAGTACCAGGGTTGAAGACTTGATGCTTAGAGTTTTGGGCCTCATAACACCTAACTGTTGTTACCATCTTCGGTCCAATATTACAGATTGGCCACTATTAGTGAATGAATTAGCAGGATCTTTTGCGTTACGGAAGGCCTCAATCACAAGACATTTAGTTATAAATATAGTGGCAATATAAATACACAGAGCGCTAAGGGCAAGAGAAAATACAGGTCCCTATCCAAATCTATCTCCGATACCTGTAAAGATACATATGGCAACAATAGTAATCCAAGCTGCAGGTAAACTTACCTGTTGGATTGCTTATTCAACAACGTGTCCAATCCCTGCCAGGTGAACCTATAGAGGCACTCCAGGCGTAAACGAGCTTAACCAAAGACTACCTCTAACAAAGATTGTGATATCTATAGAATCCGTATACTTCCAGTAGTATAAGAATACTCTTAGATTTTTCGTGGTTTATCTATCGGTCCATTACTGACGAGCTCTGCCTGTCGTGGCACCTTAGCCGGTCATAGATCATGTCATCATGTGATATACACCTAAGCTACTAATTGATCACTTTCTCCAGAACCGACGGATGGATGGATGGATGATTTTATTTACTGCACCCGACCCCTCGCAACACGCAACTATATATCTGTGTACGTACATGTAAAGCATTCCACTTCCTGAAAACAAATCCAGAGCCTGCCATGTCCTATTCTGCCGTCCGTGATGTTAGGCTGCCCTCATGGTGCGCGGTTGCGAAACCGTTGTGAGGCCTTAGCGAATTTGAGCACGCCCTCAATCGTCCCCGCCTCGTGAGACGTTATCTGGTTTACCTTTGTCCTTTTTTCCTTGAGCTTCCCAGCTTCCTTTTTAATTCTCTCCGTAGTTCTCTGAGCTTCGGGCAGTCCACCGATACATGAGTCACAGTTTGTTGAGCGCTGTATGCGCCGTGGTCGTCGTCGCGAAATCGGCGGGCCTTGGCGTGCGTAGACAGCCAGCTGTGGCCTGTGTGCAACTATGTCTACAAATACGCGCGATTCCTCGGCAATGATCAGAAGAACTCCTTGTGTGTTTGGACAGCAGGTTTTTGTGGATCTTCCGCAGATGACCGCCTTTTGTGGATGACTGCTGTTCTCGCTCCGACTGGACCTGGATATTGTTACGGATGAGTGCCTTCTTTCTGGTGAGCAGTAGCCGGAAAGGGCGCGATTTGGCTGGGCATGTTACGCCCTTCGCCAATCGATCTGCTACGTCGTTTCCCGCATTATCACAGTGTGCGAGTACCCACTAGAGCCGGAGCGCAATTTATTCCTCTGCACCTCGTTGACCGTCCTGTACGATAGCGCGGATAAATTGCCTGTCCCTATTTGTTCCCTGGTTTTGGATTGTCTGAAGGGCCGATTTACTGTCACAGAGGATCGTCGCGATTGTTGCATCTGAGTTCGCTTGCCTTGATTGCTGGTATGCGAGCTTGTATGCTGAGCTAATAGCAGAGAAAATCCCAATCAGCTTAGTTTCGTGGACAGACCACTGATCCATCAATCCCATTCGGATCTGCTGAGGCTCAATTACTTCTACTACTGGAAGATGCTCGTGTTGCGCGCATCGGCCCTGGAATTAAGCAAGGGAAGATAGAGTGAAAAAAGACCAATGAGAAAAGACCTAGCAGATGACCAACGCAATATCGGTCTCGGTTGATGAGATACGAATGATCATTTCCCATGGAAATTTCCACTTATTATACAGTTACATACAATTTAGCTCAACGTGCACAGTGAATCCTTGCCCTGACCATGGGGAAATACAATATCGACAGGAACTTCCAACGATACTGATGAATATCCAACCATCTTGGAGTAAAAACGCAAGGAAAATCTCGCGATATATTTACGCGCAATCAAACAAGAGTAGAAAGTCGGGATGGTGTCCATATCAGCAGTTGGGATTATAGGAATATCCAGACGGCAAGTGTGTACAGTTTCGTCCCGACTATTTGCCTTTTCCAACTCTTCTGCCGGAATCATCCGCCAATTTATGTTTCGAGGTTTCAATTCAGAAAGCTGAGTTACTTCCTGAAGTATACCTCGTTGCTTACTCAACGCAAGTCCGGGGTACTTCATTGGAATGTGTTGCCACGGTACGGTTGACAAAAAGGTCTGGGTAATCAACCTCCTCTTCACGCTCTGTATCTGAGGCGGCTTTGCCCCAATCTTTGAGAAGAATTTGAGTATCAAACTCACAGTCACAGCTTTAGATGAAAGTGGTTCTGTCTGTCGTATGTCGCGGAAGATCGGTACCGTATAATGCGAAAAGATCTGCAGTTCCCCGAGGGTACACATGCTGAACCGGCTTTTTAATTTTATTTCTTTGATGCTCGGAATGCTAGAGAGCCGATTGGGCCAACTGAGCCGCGTTGGAACCACAATAATTGGTTGACAAGTGACAGTTTCAGTGGTAGTTACTGTATGCAAAGGTCTCGCTTGAGTGACGAACATGATGTGATACTGAATCTCCACTGTGTCGGGGCCTCGAACAGAAAGGCAAGGAGGCAGCACATGGTGTTCTTTTCGGAGTTCTTCGTCAATGATGGGATGAATACATGCACCATCCGCATGAACAGGAATTGTAAGCTTAAATGGTAATACCACTGTCTGCCCTTTCGCGAGAGACTTGACAGGTTTACTCGACTCCTTCGATAGCTCCCGCTCTATCTTCAAAAAAGTTTGTTTGGCTGACGTGTTTCCTATATCTCGAGCGCTTCCCATGCCGGCACATTGTATCTCGACAACGGTGTTTCCTGGGGGTTTGGATTAACTCAATAAACATAATCAAATGTGATCACTTACCCTCAAGGGAAATCCGAGCTCCAGAAATGTCGACATCGTGGAAGACAGTCAGCTTCACCGATCCCGAAACAAGATCGCCCAGAGTATATGCTTTGTCCACATTATCCAGGAGTACTTCAGCTTGCAAATACTCTTTTTTCGGGGCAATCTGTTTGATTTTTGATAGGAACGCCATGAGGAGGATCAGTCTCTTCAATATATCTTGATAGCAGAAGAACTCAATCAAAGAAAGTTGTTGTAATAGAACTTGCGCCCACAGCTTCTCCCTCTGGTAAGTCCACTCTGGTCAGCCTTTGCTATTTTCTCTTCATCCCAAAACCGAAAAAAAGGAAAGAAGAGAGCAGTGAAGAAACGGGAATACCCTGAGGAAGATGGTCCTCAAATCAGATCGAATTTCGCCGATATTTTGCCGGACGCCTTTCTCATTACTCTTTTGGGAGCAGGCGCCGGTATAGCCCAAAAAGTTGAAATGAGACTGTCAAAGCTCGTAAACAGAGTTTCGAGAGATACTCTTTTGCTAAATTTCAGCCAACAGGAGGTAATGTTTTTCGAGCTACATCCGTCGAGTGTGAATCATAAACACTACGAAGCAATACAAGTATACAATCACGAAGATTGCGTTCATATGTATGCAATTTCGACAGTTCAAACAGAACACTTTACGAGGCTTCTTTGTATTGTTGTAAGCCTTAATTGTGATGGCAGCATCTATGGAACGAGTGCGACCGTGGAAGTTTCAATGTTTGTAGCCAGTTGAGGACGCCACAGAGGTTTGCTGGGTTTGCTGCGTAATGATGGGGCCACGCTATTCGTCTGCCCATGTAGTGCTCTCTATTGGTTGATTGGTCATTGATTAATCTTTCAACGCGCTTTTTTATCCAAGTTCTATGATTCTTTGAAGCTATGTGGTAGAAAAGGAGATCTCAAATATTCGTTGCGTAAAAATCACCGAGGGAACCGCAGACAGTAGGCTATAGATTCTGCCAAGGATCTCGGCCTCAAGGTCATTGTGCCTTAACAGCGGCATCTAAGGCTTCTAGAATATCTTGAACCAAATCGTCCGTATCTTCCACGCCAACGCTTAGTCTAATTAGATCGTCATAAATTCCAGCTTTTTCCCGCATCTCTCTTGGCACGGCATTATGCGTCATCGCAGCTGGTATCTCACAAAGACTTTCCAGTCCACCTAAACTCTCTGCCAACGTAAACAGCTTCGAAGTCTTACAGAACATGGCGGCTGCCTCACTTCCACCTCGGATTCGGAATGAAATCATCCCACCGCCAAGCCCTCCGCGGTGTTGCTTCAGCACAATATGCCGATCCGGATGATTATCAAGGCCCGGGTAGTTTACGGCCAGAACAAGTGGTGACAAGGCCAGCGAATTAGCGACAGCTAAGGCGTTCTGGGCTGCTGCAGGGGCACGGAGGTGAAGAGTTTTGAGTCCACGATGAGCAAGCCAACAATCAAAAGGACTAGGAACGCTTCCAGCAGCGTTTTGAATGAATGACAGCGTTCTATAAGCTTCGAGGCTGTTCAAGGCAACTAGGCCCATCAAGACATCCTAAAGAATTTTAGCAAATGGTCTTTGATAAAAGCTGAAGCGGCAGAACTTACACTGTGGCCATTGATATACTTTGTAACTGAATGCAGCACAATATCTGCTCCATGCGCCAAGGGGTTCTGGAAGTAAGGCGACAGAAAAGTATTGTCTACCACAACAAGAGAACCTTTCGCATGAGCTATATCAGTCACAGCTTCAATGTCAACGAGATTCAGAGTCGGGTTGCTCGGCGACTCAATCCAGACAATTGTAGTCTTTTCTTCAGACGCGCCGAGGAGCGTAGTTAGCTCCGTATGGATATCATGTGCGAATGATACCTTCACGCCAAGAGCCGGAGCGAGATTCGTGAGATACCTGTGCGTTCCACCATAGAGGCTACCCATAGCGACAACGTGCGACCTTGCCGCAAATCCTTGAATGATCGCAGCAGTTGCAGCCATACCGGAAGAGAATGCTAGGGCATGATTGGCGCATTCCATCTCAGCCACAGACATCTCGAAGCTTTCACGGTTTGGATTTGCGGAGCGGCTGTAAATGTAAGGACCAACAGGAGAACCGACACGATCTTGAGCATATGTGGTAGTAAGGTAAATCTGAAAGATTACCATTTTAGCATGTGTTTAATATAGGTATTCGGACCGAACTGACAGGTTCTACCAGCGCACCAGTGCTAGCGTCTCGTGGGAGGCCAGATCGAATAGCTCGAGTGCCGAATCCGCTCATGTTGCAAACAAATCTTTGAAAGTGATAGGATGAGATGAGCTGAAGGGCCTCCTAAACTTCTTAGGGGTTAGGGGTTAGGGGTTAGG
>KZ119429.1:11436-48068 GCA_002153405.1 Mycosphaerella populi pn0402
TGTGTGCGCGGCTCGCTTGTGGAATACGTTAGTCTACAAGGGTGGTCGAAGCGCCCACACGGTCGGACCAGCTACGTCCACTGCCATTAAGACCCTCTGGTGCGTGCATTTTGGAATCAGATCTGACTGAATTTTCAATTTCCGCATCCGCTGGGTGACCCGTGCAGACCCCAACTCTCCTGAGTGGCGAGATCCATATTAAAGTTTTCTCGTACGTTTCCTTTTTTTTGGCTCCCAGAACCTCACCGCCATGGCAATCGCCTCATTCTGGGGAAATCCTATCATGTTCACCGGGGGCGCCGTTTGAGACTGGTTGCGGAGAATATAGACGTGGGGAATACGGGCTTCGGCTTGCATTGTGCTTATCGTGGCTGAACTTTGATATGAAGTCCCGTTCGGCTTCCCTTGTCTACGGCTCGCCTCTTTTCCATGGCTGGACCCGGCTTGATGGATATGGGCGTTTGTGCCTCTTTGTTCTCCTTTTCTCCCTTATTAATATCTTGCGAGGCCTGTGGTTGTTCGCCTCCGGTTACCACTCCGTTTCAGAGATTCGAGAATAAGTTTCATGGCGCTATGATTACGTACGCTATTATACTATCTCTCGAGGTATCTATTCGCCTGTAGCAGGACCACCCCGTCAGCTTCTGTTCCGTTTTCGCTCAGCTGTGGACTCCTGTGGACTCGCGCACCCCACGGTAAGAATCCTGGTCCGGGGTCAAGGGGAGCTGTGTGCGACTCCCTGTTCATATTTGCGGGGCTAGTGGCATGTATTCATGATGGCCAGGGGATTCCACGAATAGGCCCCATTGCCGGCCATTTACCGGCTTATTCTTGATCTACTTCTGTCGTGATGATGACAGCAATGATGCTGGAATGTCGGTGTATCAGCCAGTGAATGAGACGACTGACCCAGAGCCTCGTCACTGGATATCTGCAGTAAATACGGGGGTGTCATAAAGAGAGAGAAGCTTATCGCCTCTGTATCCCATATGCGCGGGGACCTTCTACTCTTTCGGCTCATACATAATAGCTCTACCTACAGAACCGGTCGCACGGTCGATGCAGCCTGTCGGGCTATGCAGTATCTCGCATCATAAACCTTACACACGCCGGGCACATAGCGCTGGACACATGACCTTTCTTCTTTGCATATGCAGGTATGTAGTCACGTTATCGATGGGGCTGTTTTGGAGCGAGACTCATAGCGGGATGGTTGGATAACCCCTCCTCGACCTTGTACGAAGTGCACCGCCATGGCCCCATTCACAGTCGCATAACTTGGCGAAACTGAAGTAACTTCCCCGCTGTGAGACTGGCCAGTGTGCTCGGACGATCAGGGACAACCGTTTTGGTCTGTGCATATGCAGATAAATAGGGGTCCTCGGCGCTACGATATCCTCGTTGGGTCTGACCACTTAGGATGGCGGGGCGTAGAGAGCTCCCCAGGTAGACAGCTACATTACCTAAAGATTTACGCACTATACTTGACGCCCAGGGTTCTGCATGGCATACGAAACCATGCAATGGGCCCACAGCAACTGGTAGCACCGACTGATGATAAGACCAGACAGCTTGTACCGGTAGTCAGTGCGTAGTTTCCCGATCATACGACTTGCTAGCGGGCGCATGGACAGTGGAGCCCGTAGCTAGGATAGCTTCAGAGTCTGGACCAGGCATCAAGCGCTACTTTTAGTGCGGCAAACTGACAGTGGCTTTATGGAGGGGTGTTTGGCGAATGGAGCAGTGGATCCTCGTTAGCGGTTACTTCAGGGGCATCTAGTAGAAATGTTTCGCATTGTCAATCGGCCCCCGAATCCAATTCTCATGTCGACCACACCATTAAAAGTGGGACCACTTTCGCTTCGCCGTTGAACACAGGTGAGAAAGAGGCAAAAAAAAAAAAAAAATTGGAATGGTGGCTTGTCTCACCGGCAAGAGTTCCCACCTGTCGTAGATTAAAGGCCTAAGCGGAGCGAGCCAAAGTAGCTCCCGCTGCCGTCTGGGTCGATCGTGAGTTCGAGATGCGATCGTCCAATACTTGGATATAGAAATACTTCACCTGGAGAAGGTATGCCGCGATAAGCGTCGATCACGCCAGGAGTTGTCAATCGACCTTCACATGGCGTTGTTATAATACGTGTCTACTAATCACTCAACTGTCAGGCAAACCAATTGCGTGGTGAGAGCGGCAACGAAAAAAATAAGACACATCCGCTATGAAGCCCAAGCCTCAACCTCATGTGGCGGAAGAGGCGCCGGGTTGCGCTTCTATCGGGTTAGCCTAGCTGATCGGAGGTCCTTGTCAATGCGAGGCTAGAACCGCCACAATCCCAACATTTTTGATAACGAAAGCTTAGGCCAATCAGCGTCTTGGGCTAAAATTGACCAGCGCGATGAAGCAACTTTTAGCTTAAGTCAGAGTTGGAGAGAAGTCGACCAGTACGGAGTTTGGAGTAAATATACAAAAACTATGGATAATAGAATCAACGATACTGTACTTTGGATATTCGCAGATATCCTAGTCATCGATGATCCTCTTCAGATCACTCATTTTTGATAATGTGTGCTACTGCATCAGAATTTTTAGGATCATATGCATGCTCGGTAACTTCTAGTATAAACATGATGAGGAAGGTCAATCCCCTCCTTTGATCTGCTGCGTGCCCCCAAAAGTGGGTCACTGATATGCTGGCTCTGCAAAATAGAAAATGTATCTGAGGGAATTGAGAAGCGCCGACGATGATCTTTTGCTGTTTCCACGACGCCGCAGCATTGGTAGCTAACGCGTAAGCTACCAGGAGTACTTCTATGCAGGTCGGCTAACCCCACAGAGTTAATACCAGGCTGCCTATCAACCCAAAATTTGCGCATGAGTTTCATCTCCTCTCCCAACATCGCGGAGACCAGCGGACACACGTATGCATAGTGCGCTGCTTGTGAATTGCGGGGTGCGTCGGCGACTTCTGCTGGAACCGAAGCTCAATCCCTAAAACAACACATTCGATTGAACGCCATGAGGTCCACAGCGTCTACGCATCTGGCGGAATAAACTGGAGCTTCTTCGAGAGGACGATGTGTATCACCCCCTTGGCCCCTCTTTCGGCCCCCCCTCATCTCAACCTTTGCTTCTGTACTCCCCTCACGTTTCGGTACTAATGTCAGCCACAGTCGAGTCTCACAGAGGCCCCGAGAGCATCTAAAATGACTGAGCCCCTCTCTCAAACTACACCAAAACAGCTACTTTCCCCGCCCCAATCGCCAACGTACCACAGTAGCGCCCCGTGCCGGGCCAATGTACGGAATGACCCTCTGCATAGTTCTCTGCAGAACCCCAGGTGCACAGGTTGGACAATTAGCAGCCAGAAGACCTCACATGACGGTCTCCCAGTGTTGCCCTCTAGGATAGTTCCGGGGCTCCGGCCTCACGCGTCGCCCAGAGCACACTCAGACGCTACCCGTAAGGACGAAAGTCAATTCACTGTGTTTGAAACTCACCGTATTCTTTTCTTGCATCATCTTTCTGGCTTGAACCTCTGGTCTAAAGCTCGAACTGGCCAGCTATCCGCCACTTGTATGGTGATATTTGAAAACTTTATTCTGGTATCCTGGTCCGAGCCCCTGCAAGTGGCAAGCGAATAAGAGGCCGAGCGTTCAGTGTTCGCTAGAGTCGAAGCTCCAAGTATTCCAGCAGTCTACGCCAGGTACCGCTTGGGCACCAATACGATTGGACAGTATTGATCTAATATCCCGGTGAGGGACGTGTCTTGCAACGCCGCCACCACATAGTTGCGATGCATAGCTAGCCCAGATTAATAATTTTGTCGCAAGGGGGGCGTTAATCTGATGATACTATTGATGGCGCTTTGCTCGGGTATAGTCTCTGACAAAAAAACAATTGCCACCCAGGAAGATTGAAAGTCAATTGTTTATATTCGAAAGTGTAGGTGGCATGACATGGCTACCTAGGTGGGCGTCCCTTCAACTTGCAACGTGGCTGCGATGACGTGTTAAGTGCGACATGCGTAGTATAGTCAACTTATTGCAGCAAAGATACTGATGTTCATACATCGTTTTTGCCATATGTTTTCATTTGCTACTCTTCATTCTTCTGGAAGGCTTCTTTACTAGTATTTAACAAACGCTTTATTGCAAAGTCCTCATGTCCCAATAGTATCATGTCAGGTTTCATCAAAATGAATTTTGTAAGATACTGAGCCAGTGAATGGAATTTATCTAATTTGGTCATTGTTCAGGTGATATTCGAAGTATATCTGAAATAATTTGATCATACGATTCTCTATCAAAGAGCAAGTCATATTGCGAGCAATTAAAATAATAATCAGTTGACATAGTTCAGTGTTGTCCGATACAAGCGAGCCGCTTGAATTACGGCGTGCCATCCATTCCTCAAGTTAAGCATCTGGCTTCTGATATTTTGGTCAACCCAAATGTCGTCTGATAAAGTATGCTATGAGTTGTTTTTCAGCATGACATGCATAGAAGCTCCCTTTAAACCCATTATCATCATAGTGGTAAGGTAGAGCATGTCCGATAAGAGAGGCAACCTTATGAACCGATCCGGTTGATGTGTTCCCGTTCAACTTTCGAAGGTCTTTTTGAACTCCAGCAACTCATCGCTATGACGGGTGTGTAAGGACTACCTGCTCCCAGCAAGGCAAGAGTCTTACCTTCATGTAGGATTGATGTTTCAATTGACATAATCTATGAAAGTTCATAGAACCTTTGTGATATATTTTCCGTTAAAGGACCGCCTGGGGAAGTGGACCGTTATTAGGCGTTGCAAATCAACACAATAATCGGAACTTCCATGTTTTGTCAAGTGTAGAGCTGTTTGGGGTTTCCGGCAGTTTCATTCTGGAAAGCTCATCGGTCAGAAGATTATCAATATCCTCGTCGATGTGGTACTCATGATCGAAGCTCTAAGACTCGACACAAATAAACTTTGTTCTTATCAATTTTGTATGCATCTGGAAAATTATAAAGATTTGCACCGTGATGCGAGCGACAGATAGCCGAATACTCTTTCTTATCGTCGGAGGCAAAAGAACTCCCGTCATCGCAGTGAGAGCAAGTGTCTGGCCACGAAATGACATTCACCTCGGGTTGAGGCCGAGAGAGACATCTTTCTTCTGCGTAGATCTGTATTTTGCGACACGAAGACATTGAACAGGATGAAATCAATTCAAGGCTTCTGGTTTTAATTTAATTCTGAATAATATGCATGGTTGGTCTTCAGCTTCTGAGAACATCTATGTATTTCCACACATTCCGTTTAATCCTACCACCGCTTCTTTTTTTTGAATCCTGTGAGGGAGTCTTCAATAATTCTCGAACAATAATGAGCATCGCCATTACCAGACTTGATCGCCCATTAATAGCGTCTTATCTGGCATCCTAGAAACGTGGCGCTATTAAAGATCTAAAGTGAAGATAGCCTCAGCTTTGTGACGAAATTCGACACGATTCTCCCGTCCGGACAACCCGTGGACAAACAGCGGACCCCCTGAATTGATCCTTTTGCGCGAGCCTCAAGCTAATCACAAGACCTTTTCTCGAACGGGGTTGAGAATTTTCATTGATCATTTGATTCTGCATTGGTCCCTTTCTATGGGCTGGTCGCAGCATGGAGTGTAGGCGACGGGTTATAAGTGCGACTTGACAGAATCGAAAACCACCCGAAGGTGCAATTGCTGCGTGGCATTGTATCACAGCCAGTCGGGAATGAAGAGAGAACTTGTTTTGTCAAAGTTTGCAGAGAGATCGACAATGCATATTGTGATGATCAACAATTCGCCCATCCCTTGAAGATTCCGATGATCTGGGCCTGGAGAAAACCCTGTTAATATAACCTTGGAAGCAGATCGCAGGGAAATTTTCTCTCAACTCGTACCAGCTCTCCTCTTTAATATGTCGAGTGAAAAACTAAAGACCGAGGAGCCGCCCCAAGACGACGACTCCCAAGGTTTCCCCGATGGAGGATGGCAAGCATGGACGGTCGTCCTGGGCGCTTGGTGCGGTCTGACACCTACCTTTGCCGTGATGAACATTGGAGGTGTTTTAGAAGCATGGCTTGCAGACCATGAATTAAAACAGCATTCGAAATCTACTATATCCTGGATTTTCAGTCTATGGTGTTGTTTGCTCTATATTGGAGGGATCTTTGTCGGTACGGATGCTCAGTTGATATATAAACTATCCTCTGATTGACTGCCTAGGCCCGCTTTTTGACGAATATGGCGTGAGGTATACGGCATTGCCCGGATCTGTTGGAGCTGTGCTCTCAATCATGTTTCTCAGCGTCTGCACAGGTATGTGAGATTAGCTTCTGTCAATCGAATCAAAGTTCTAACAAGAGCAGAGTACTACCAATTCATTCTGGGCTTCAGCATATTAGGGGGACTGTCATTTTCAACTCTCATCACACCCAGTCTTGGATGTGTTGCCCATTGGTTCTACAAGAACCGAGGACTAGCTACCGGTATCGCCTGTACCTCTGGAGGCATCGGCGGTATCATATTCACTGTCCTATTCGGCGCCCTCAGCAATCACATTGGCTATCCGTGGACTATCCGAATTTTGGGATTCATCTGCCTCTTCCTATGTATCCTTAGCAATATCTTGCTCCGGACCCGACTTCCCCTCTCCCGTGACAAAGCGGCATACATTGATATCAAGGCTCTGACAGAGCCAGCTTTTCTCACGACGACCTTGTCAGTCGTCCTGGCAGAAGCCGGGTTGATTATACCTGTTATTTATCTCCCTTCGTATGCCTTGGCCCACGGTATCGACAACGGACTTTCTTACCAGCTTATGAACATCTTTAATACAACATCGATCGTGGGGCGGATCATTCCTGGGCTGCTTGCAGATCGAGTCGGTCGCTTCAATGTGATGACAGTTACGAGTACCACTTGTGCCATCTTCAACTTTGCTTTGTGGCTAACATCTGGCCACAACCGTGCTGCGATATTGAGCTTCGTGGCTATGTGTGGATTTTGGTCGGGTCCAGCCATTAGCCTTTCTCCCGTGTGTGTGGCTCAGGTGTGTCAAACCAAGGACTATGGTAAAAGATACGGCACAGTGACATTGTTGATTGGAATTCTCCTTTTGATTATCGTTCCTGTCGCAGGTGTGATCCTTAATGACCAAAATGCGTCAGGGCCTCAGACAAATTACACCGGATTGATCTGTCTCTGCGGCGCCCTTTATGCTTTTTCTGGCGTCTTTGCTTATATTACCAAGGGTCTTAAAGCTGGATGGCAGATCCACACTATTTTTTAAGCTTGTATGCGACAAAATCTGTCGCAAATATACAAGCGGAGCGATGCGGCAACATACACTAGTTGATGACCTCTCTAAAGGCCATAGATACCTAGTAGACGAATCATATCATAGAGCATTCTTATTGAATATTTCGTCGTGTCATAATAAACGCTTTAATGGCTAACTTCACTTGTGCTGATATCCCTTACTTGCGAGTGTCAAGTCGGAGATCATCTCCGAAACACCTCCGAAACGCAAGGGGGAGTTACTTCTTAAACAGTACATAAAATCAGCCCGTGGCTAAATAGTTACTAGTAGCAGCTCACTCTACCTGAAGCACTTTTCTAGCCGAACAGCCTCATTGGCATTCTTACTAAACATCTTCATATAGCTAACTACCTAAACCCCTAGTGACTATTAAGGTCGGGAAAGGGCTCTTTTTTATCTCAATCAAAGCTACAAATAATTATTAGCTTGGGCATTGTAAACAAAAGTCTATACAGCGGATCGGGACCCATCGGCCGAGCATTCTTCCCTTGGTTCTGTGCTCATCACGGAATGTCTGCTCGCCAACTTGTAGTGGTATTTAAATAATGCATAAATGATCAAAATTTAGCGTTCTAGAAGATTTAGGGCTGACTGCGATAGGCGTGTCATGTCGAAGATCTGTATCACCCACTTCTCGCCTATTTGAGTACTTCGGCGACCAGGGTAGCCCAGACGCAATCACTACCTCTGATTTTGGAGAATTACATGTGGGTATTCAATTTTGACTTTGCGACGAAAATCGCATGATCTATAGAGAAATGCGTTGGAGAGAAGGAAGGGGGGGGTTTCAATACACTTAAGACCCGCAATAGAAGCGTTTCAACAAAGAAATTGTTAGCTGTTTTGTTTACCCAACTGCTCCATTTCCCTCGACAACCCTTATGCGGCCACGAGTTTCTCTACTGTCGCACTAAACGAGGCGAAGGGTGATGGGATATAAATACGGCCGAAGCGACAGCATGTGGCAGAAAACCGATCGAGTGACAGGATGAGATCGCGATAAGATTGGGTGGAGAGAAGATCACTTGCCCGCCTTTTCCAGGTTTCTCAGCTCCCACGTTTTCCCACCGTTCCTTTCGGGTTCTTTTTTTGGTTCCGTGGGTGCTTGACTCGTCAACAGTACCCCAGATCCATCCCCATGTCTCTCCACCCTGGGCTGGCCGATCTGGAGAAGGAGTTGGGTTGCTCGGTACGTTCTCGAAGACTTCCATCCCGGCCCCTTACGTAGGGCCGTCACTGCTTGTTCTAATGTTTTCTAGATCTGCACTGAACTCCTCTACCAGCCCCTAACCCTCCTCGACTGCCTCCATACATTCTGCGGGTCCTGTGTAAAAGAGTGGTTTAATGCGCAGGGTACCCGCCGCCTACCATCCAGCTCTGCCCCGCGATTCACTTGCCCGTCCTGCCGTTCTGAAGTGCGTGACACTCGTCCCAATGCTACTGTGACGACTCTACTGGATATGGTCCTGGTGGCCCAGCCAGATCGCGCCAGGACCGACGCCGAGAAAGAGGAAATCGCCCAAAGATATACACCTGGGGATTCAGTATTTCCTCCACCGCCAACAGAACATGAGACCTCGGAGGATGAAGCCGATTTACGCCTAATGAATGAGGTTCGAGATCTGAGCCTTCGAGAGAGCCGCGGAGAAGCGCAGAGAGATGCTCGCCGAGCGGGGCATTCTGAGCGCACCCGAGCCAGAAGCAACAATCCCAGCAGGCATACAAACGATTCTCGGCGCAGAAGGGAAGACGACCCCGAGAGGCAGCAGCGCACATCTCGAAATAACAATGACAGCGAACGCAGCAGGCGTATCGAGCACCAATCTAGCCTACGATCATTACTCAGCTTAACGTCCGAAACGGAAACTATGGAGGAGGAGATATTGCGACAAATCATGGAGGAGGGGTTATTGGACGATGTTGACTTGGAGAACCTCGGGCCTAGGCAGGAGGAAGAGTTGAGCGAGCGAATTGCGGACGCATATCGACGGAGGCATATGCAACAGTCGCGTGCCCGTCCCGAACAACGCCCCCGACGGTCCCCCGGCGGCCCTACAGACTCTCATCCAAGATCGCAGTCCGCTCGCAGATCTGGCGAGACAAGCTTCACCACTCGAGACAGCAACGACAGAAGACCGCCCGTCTCACGGCCCCATTTACTTGGCTCTGCACCATCTCGCCCAACTGCTGGTCACCAACGGCGTAACTCCGAACAAACGAATGATCGTCGGCACGCCTCACCAGTTCGGGTACACCCAGCATCCAATTCAGACGATACACTACGGCCCACTATGAGATCTGCGAGCGATATGACCGCTGAACGTCCAAGGAATTCCCAGCCCGTGCGGCCGCGAGCTGACTCGTCAGTTAATCAACCACGACGAGCCACGGAGTCAGACCAAAACATCTCAGATGTATGGATGGCTGGAGGGAGAGACCGTAGCTCTTCGCGAAATGCTACCAGTCAATCTGCAGGTTCAACTCCGATCGAACCCCCGCCCGCATCGCCCTCGTCCCCTCTCGTCCCAATCAGGTCTGAACGACGCCCGAGACCGTCGACTCGATCCAGCGCCCATTACATAGAACCTTCAATATCCTGCGATGTGTGCGGGAAGGCCAACATACAATACGATCTACATAAGAGGTGTTTTAAATGCAAAGATGGTAGCTTCCATTTGTGCTTACGATGCTACCGGGCGAACCGAGGGTGTCTGCAATGGTCTGGGTTCGAAGCGTCCGCAAAAGCAAATTTCGAAATCATTATCGCTTCTTCAAATGGCCGTCCAGCCCATATCAGCGACCCCGGACATCTTCTGGACTCTTTCAAGTACCAACGGCCACCTGCAAATGCACACATAGCCTCCAGTGGAGAAAGACAGTTGACAAATAGTAACCCCACTCGACGTTTAGAATCGGGACTCTTCTGCGACATCTGCCTATCGCCCGCCAATGACTGCTATTGGAAGTGCGGCAAATGCAATGATGGCGATTGGGGCTTTTGCAATAAATGTGTCAATCAAGGACGGTGCTGTACGCACCCTCTGCTTCCGATTCGGCGTGTAGCTGGGAGCTCCCCCCCTCCCCCATCGACCCCCTCAGGTACAGCTACGACCATTCTGCCTACGCCTGAAAAAGAGAGTTATAAAATTCTGTCATTCTCCACCAACTGCGATATATGCACATATCCGATTCCGGCCTCAGTCACCAGGTTTCATTGCCTTCAATGCAACGACGGCGACTATGATGTTTGTACGAACTGCTATTTGAAACTGGTGGCAACATCTAAGATAAGCAAAGAGAATGGACACAGTGGTTGGCGCCGGTGCATAGCCGGCCACCGCATGATCATTGTTGGCTTCGAGGATCACGTCGAGGGTCAAAGGAGGGTGACCGTACGGAATTTGGTCGGGGGCCATGCACTGAAAGATGAACATGTCAACAGGTCTCCAACATCATCTCCGGCGACTAGCAGCCCAGCTTTATCTCCGGGTACCGGTCTTGCGCATTGGAGCTGGAAGGAGGGTCAAGGCCAAGAGCGTCGAAAGAAGGCGTCCAGGTTGCGAGGTTCTCCTGGTTTCTCGAACGGCAGTAGCACACAACTCTCGGAACATTCAAATCCTACCTCTCCAGTCGCTCAAACACCGCCTGCTCTGAGGCGGTTTCCGCCCGATGGTGGAGTCGGACTTGTTGTGCGTGCAAAGTGGTCGTTCTTCCCTGAAGACGATGTGGAGGATGAACTCCCTTTCCCCCGCGGTGCTGATATTAGAGAGGTCGACATCATCAACGACGAATGGTTCTGGGGTTGCTACGCTGCTCGTACCGGGCTGTTCTATGGGAAATATGTTGAGATTATTCGAAACGTTGAGTAGCGATTGAGAGCTCACGGCGCGTATATCCATTAATGCTCACTTTTCACCGACAGTATGCCTCTACCAGATGAGATATGATAATGATGATGAATTTGATGAACTCGTAAGATCACTCACTCCTCATATTTTACTAAGAATTTTGAGTCTCATTGGTGCACTGTATCCTGAGAAAGCCCATGAAATACCATTTGCCCGTGAAAAGCCCAGGTTTCTTCATTTTGTCGGCATGGATGACCTAAACTCGTAATTTAAGACACGGATATCAATAAAAAAAAATAACAATCGCAGATGCAAGAATATCAAGGATGAAAAAGCCACCCAAATTAGAAACACAATAGAAGTATGTACTGTAAGGAAAACCATGAGACACCTCAAAGCAACACAGATTACTGAAGAAGCGCGACCATCAAATTCCCGTAATCGCCTGAAGTCTCACCACGCACACGCTGGATGAGATCCTTCTTGAATTCGGCATGATAAGCAGCCTTGACTCGCTCCTTATGATTCCGATCCCAGTGTGTGCGCACAACACGAACAACCAGGCGTTCGTCCTTCGTTCCCATACCTGCCATGCACTCCTCAAGCAGGATAGCATCCCGCCTCCATGGATTTGTCGCAGTGCGCAGGATGTGCAAGAACGCATCTTCCATGTGACCCGAGAACTCCTTCTTAAGATGCTTCTCCAGACTCGTTCCATATCTTTGATGGAAGGCCTGGTCAATAGCTCGTAACTCGTCATTCGACGACCGTGCAAAGATGCTAATAACCTCATCGATATTGTTCACCACCCGCCCCGCCGTCGCGCCATGCAAAGCACGCACCTCAGCCTCGATCGCGTGCGGGTTCGGCGGCACCCCATCCTCATGTCTATGGCCGTGCAGAATAGCCTTGAACAGCGCTGCCGTCTTAAACGACAAATCTTCCTCGACATCCCGCGCCAACGACTTGCGGTACTTCTGCTCGTAGCCCAGCTTGATGGCGCTGAGGTCGGCATTCGACCGTCCCAGCAAAATGTCGTTCATAAGCCACTCTTTCGTGCCGGCGCCCTGGATCGATTCCCGCGCCCACTGGATATCGTGGTTCAAAGGTCCCTCGATCACAGCCAGCAGTCCCTGCTCGAGATACCCGCTGGTCTCGGACTTCACGTCCTTGTATAGGTCGCGACCGATGTGCTGTGAGTATGTGGTGCGCACAGCGGCCATCTGGTACGGGTCAAGGCGGGCGAGGGTCTGGACGAGGGCTTTCTCGTCAGTCCCGAAGCCCTTCATTGCCTTGCGCAGGACGTCGCAGTCGCGCCGGAAGTCGCCTGGTGCTACCTGGCCGGGCACAAAGCCGGGTGAGGGGCCGACAGGTGCGCCGCCAAAGGGCGCACCGCCATAGGGTGCGCCGGGGGGTCCGGGAGGTGGTGCGCCGTAGCCAGGGCCTGGGGGTGGGTAGCCTGGAGCGCCTGGGGGAGGAGCGCCGTAGGGTGGTTGGCCTGGAGGTGGGTGGCCGTATGGAGGTTGGGGAGATGGCGCGTGGTAGCCAGCTTGGGGTTGAGGAGAGTGGCCACCGTAGTGGCCTTGTTGAGGAGGGGGAGGACCGCCGTAGTGGCCTTGTTGGGGAGGTGGTTGGCCGTAGTGGCCCTGCGGGGGGTAGTGGCCCTGCGGAGGGGGAGGAGCACCTGGGGGAGCCCCGTACTGTTGCTGCGGCGGGTATGGCTGTTGATAGCCCTGAGGAGGAGGTCCTGGCGGAGGAGCACCTTGGGGAGGGTGTCCATAACCACCACCGTAAGGCGGCTCTAATAATCGTCAGTATGAGATGTAGATATGCGGGGATGTTGACTCACGATTTGGGGGCGGATACTGGTAAGACATGGAGTCGTATTTTCAATAAAAGATCAGCTTCAAGTCAGGACGAATGTGGGAGAAGAGTCGGTTATAAATAAGGCCTGACTCCCTCCACGACCAGGGGGGCTCTTGGCTCTCGTACTCGAATAGTTCCCACGGTTTGTAAAAGTGGGTTGTGGCGCAGTGCTGATGGTGGGGTGGTTGTACAGCCCTGCGGACTTTCTAGAAACTCTGACGCACGATGATCTCAGCCTCGCCTCAACTATGAAAAGACTAGGCAGAGGCGATTATCCAGGCATCTTCATATTCAAGAATAACCTTACTTGTCTGTGGCTAATGAGTTCGAGACTCAAGAGATGCGATGTTACTACGTCATACGCATGGATGGGGCCAATTTGCTATTTACGGAAGCTGAGATGTCAATAAACTTCATCCATTAAAGTCCGGCTTCTAAGATGTAAATAAAAAAATAAAAAATAAAAAATAAAAAAAACCCATGAAAACAATCATCAAGATCATATCATGATGCACGCTGCGCAAGTAGACCGCGAGGTCAATGCAAGTCTTGTAAGCATATAGAGTAAGCTTGCCTCTCCGTAAACGCTGCAAATCAATCTGGTACAACATATCCTCAACAGGGAAACGAGTGACGGAAGAACAACACAAGCAAAAAGGGTATTTGAAAGGTCATGCGCATTAGATAAACAAATTCAGAATCATTATCAGATGGGATCATGTCGTTAGATAGAATTAAGTCATTAGACACTGGCGGTTCGTCGCTTGACTTCGCTAGGCTTCTGCGCATGCGCGATCAGCATGCGGAATCCAGTACCACGCTTTTGGCATTCGCGGAGAACCTTGCGGTCGTTCCACATGCTTGGACCAGAGTCGCCAGTGTCGGGGAGGACGGGGTCCTCGTAGCACTTCGTATACCACCAACGACCCACACGAGCCACTATCTTGGCAATAGACTCGTCGTTCGCGGCGGATGGGGATGGATCGGAGAGAAGATCCCCCAGAGAAATATTGGTGTCATCGGATGGAGATGACTTACAAGCAGCGTGGGTGCTCTGGCTGCCTGCAGTAGTGATGGATATAGCAGGGAGAGAAAAGGCCGTCGACGATGTTGTGGCAGTCGGGAAAGACTTGTCGGATGAGGAGGTTGTCGAGTTGGAAGATCGAACGACCATCCCAGAAACGGGGATCCGCACCATGCAGCGTCGGAGATTGTCGAAACCTTGGGTTCCTAGAATCCGCTGGACATTGTCGCTGCTGGGCTTTAGGCTGATGGAGGAATCGGCCAGATAGGTCATCTCCTTCAAACCGCGGACTGCCCTGCGAGTTCGAACACCCATATTGATCATGTCACGGTCCAGAAGGCTCATCTCAAGGTAACCTCCGGAGCGGAGCACGCGTTTGCATTCTTGGATGATGTTGCTCTGTACCGACTCGGGGCTGGCCACTGGGAACCGTAAGACGGTCACCGTAAAATAATCCTTCGGGAATGGGAGCGGGTTGTGCAGGCCGGCATGGTAGACAGTGTGATGGTTGGTGGGAGGCTGCCACGCAGCAGGATGAGGAGCGGCGGTGGATACTGGACGGCCGCTCAAGCTGTATACCTCGGCATCCGGATATGTCAAGGAACAATAGAATGACCAATCGTCATTTCCTAGGCCATCAATCACCAGGATCCTGCCATGTGTTCCAGTCTTTACATGGTTATGTGCTGGGCTGAAGAGCACTCGCCCGAAAGATAGCCAACGACTAGTCATAAGAGAGGCAGACCGCATGTTTGTACGAGTAACAGCATCCCAATCTCTTTCAGAAGAACTAGGGAGATCTTTGCGCTCGTCCTTGGCCTTGGAGGCCGGTGTTGTCGCCAAAGACTGCAGGAAAGTCGAGTGGGGCCCTTGAATCCTCACGGTAGGGACTGGAGGAAGATTTGCAGGGCTTCTCGGGTTTTCGTTGCCCATTTCTTCATAGCTCGCAATCAAATTGCTGTATGATGGCTGGGTGGAGGGCGAGAGCGAAGAATGCAATGCAGACACAATCCTGGACCGACGAAGGCGAACAGAATCAAGACTAGATCGAACCGAACCATCACCAGGCATCAAATGACCTGACTGTAACACATTGGGATTGTTCAGCTCATCTTGCAAAGCCCTGCTTGCCACTGTTGCAAGCTCAAACCGGTCATCTTCTTTCGACTTCTCTCTCTCTGGAGCCTTTCCCTTCGATCTCGGAGCCTCTCCCTTCGATTTCGGAGCCTCTGGGGAATAGACATGGTCGATCAGATCATCATACTCATTCCAAATCTCATCCTCCATTGGTGCCATGCCTGGCTCAGGCACAACTGCTGTGACAGCTGCAAGAGCACCAGAGCTGCTTGAGGATACCGAGTCTTTGTGTGGAGAGAAGTGGATAAATTCGCCATTTGAGTATGGACCTGTGAGAAGATCCAAGGCCGCACGCGCAGGATTTGGGTTCGAGCTTGACCAACCCTGTGTCTGGCTCAATGTAGCTTCGGTGTTTGGGGCCCAATGCACATCCTTGAAGATGGGGGCACTCGGGCCCTGCTGCACAGGAGCTGGGAGGGTCGGGGCCTCGGAGACGCTGAAAGGTCTAGAAAAGGAAGCATTGGCTGGTCGATGTTGCCTATCACGTCTGGAAACGACCTTCGGAATGCGTCCCACGGATGCTAGTCGCCTTGGGCGCTCTGGCTCAGGGCTGGCTTGTGATTCTGGGCCCATTAAGTTGCGATTGAACATAGCAGTCGTGGGGGACGGACGGCCATCTTTCTGGAATTCGCCGTGGATCTTTGGAGGAGAGCGTAATAATATAGAATCACCTCTCTTTCTGATATTAAGACCTGCGGGAATCTGCACGGGAGGCTCTGCAGGCTCTTCTTCCGTTGGAGGAGATTCCTCGATATGGTTAACTATGGTCTCAATGTCCTCTGAATCGGTATCCACCAGCGCATAATGAGCAATAGGCCGACTTTTGACGATAGGTGCAATTGCCGCATGAAGCTGGGCATGTGATACAGTAATTGGGGGCATTTCCTGCGTAGGCTCCTCGGTACGGCCTCTTTGAAATGGGTTCCAACGAGAACTCTTAGCCTTCTTTACCTGCTTGATATCTCTGCTGGAATCTTCGAGCTGTGAAGGACCAGATGCAGTCTTCGATCCATTTGAAGGCAGAGAACTTGACTGACCAGTGGAAAGCGAAGTCTGGCTCTCGGAGGCACCCACTTTCGCAGATGCAGCCTGCTTCTTGCCTTTTGGGACTGGCATCCGCGACTTTGCCTGCTGGCGATTTGTCAACGACGCCTTTTTCTCAGGGCTCCGGCTTCGAACTGAACCAAGTGCCGTACTAGAGTCACTTGGAGACTTGATTTCGTAGGGGGTTCCTGTCGATAACGATGCCAAAGAGTCCGTCGATTGAGCCGTTGAAGCTGTGAGTGAAGTTTGTCGTGGGAGAATTGACGATGTCACACTCAGACTGCTCATACTTTGCTCGCTCTGAGTGCGCGAAAGGGATGCACCCTCAGCTCCGCCACCGCTAATCACGACTGGCTCAAGTCGGCTTGAAAGGAAATCGTCGAGATCAAGCTCCGGCCGACTGGACATACTGCCTTTGCTACTACCAACTGATTGCCCTCCAATTCGTGTCGTGCTTGTAGATCGAGTTCTCACGCCAGTATTGCTGCCAGTACTTGATTTTCTTCCCCTCTGTGCATATTTAGCATATCCTTCATGCCCTGTGCCTGCTGCTGGACCTTTTCGAGTTGGTCGATTGGGCTCGGTTGATGTGCTCTCCAGGTCTGGTTTGGACTTCTTTGAGAAGAGACCAAATCGCCGCGGAGTTGCTTGTTTCTTGGGATCCTCTGTTGCTGATGAGAGCTCTTTAGGGGCAACTTTAGTCAAAGTCTTCGGCGACTTGCGGCTCATCACTGGAGAGCCAGCTTCACGAGAAGGGATTCGAGAGATGTCTTTTGATCGCACAGAGTCCAAAGACGTTGTAGCTGACTGATTGGGGGTCGGGTTAGGAAGGCTAAAACTGCCCGCCTTCTCTATAGATACTTGACGCTTGTGACCTGTCGACTTGAGATACGGCAAGTCACTCTTGACGATAGGAAATGATTCCAGATCCAATCGATGAGTACCTTCCCGGCTTGGTCGAGGTGGTGAAATTGCACTTGACTCGGTGGAGGTTCTGGGTAATTCTGGTGACTTAAAAATATCTCTTTCGGCCTCTTCAACTTCCTTTTCGGCCTTTGATGTGTCCACCTCGGTTTTCTTGGGTGGGCTGAAATTCACTGAAGACTTCCTGGGTGGTGGGCTGTGGGGAGGGCCACGCAAGATTGACGAGGTAGGCTTCTCGCTCACTTTAGCCGGCAGCCCCAAACCAGCAGCTGGGCTCTGACCCAGTGCTCTCTGGGGAATTGCAATTCGTGAGGTCTTCTGCTCAACTCGTTCAATCTGGGCGCTTTGTGGACTTGGGTGGATTGTAGGGGGAGAGAAAACTGGACGTCTTGTTTGGGATGGACTAGGCTGTCTCATACGTCCAATCTTGCTAGAGTGTACAATACCAGGCGAGTAAGAAGATAACGATGTTGGCGTCGAGCCACGACTCCACATGCCAGGAGACTCGGAGTATCTAGTCGACGGACTGCTGGCAGATGGAAACAGATTTGTTGGAGGTGGGAGATTTTGTGTCTCAACATGGGTTCGAAGACTTGCAAGCTCCACCGGCTCTTGGGTCTTGGGCGTTTCAAGAGCACTTCTAGCAGACTTATCGACCGAGCTATACGAAGAGGAATTCGAAGCTGAAGGGCCCGCTGAATATGCATCTGGGGAAGAATACTTCCGTAAACTTTGGATCTCTTCGGGTTCCTCTGTTTGAGGAATCACCAGGCTGAGCTTTTGCGAGTGTTCTACATGCTTCCCGATTGTAGGCGCCCTTCGACGAAGAACATTGCGAGCCTTCTTCGGAGGCAGACTTTGGGATAGCTTAGCCGGATCAGATGAGGATTTTGAGGGTCGAATAGAGTCATTCAGGATTTGATCAAAGGTTGTCGGTGCGGTAGATGTAGTGGGGGTTGTCGAAGCTAGCCCACCGAGGTTAGGACGAGGCAGCCAAGATTGTCGTTTTACTCGTGGAGCCGGTTGACCCGCTGGAGCTGGAGCTGGAATCGTCCCAGAGTCCTCGGCGCTTGATAATGATAATGCACGGCCAGTTCTCTGATAGTTGACTGGTCTTGCTAGAAGAGATCGAGGCAATCGAGAGGCGTTGTTATTGCCGGCATTGGTCGATCCCGTCTGTACATCTAAAGGAGATGCATTGATATTGTGTGGCGTGCGAGAGCCGCCGGAGTGGTATGACATGGTGTGAATGCGACTGAAGTCTCTTATTCCAACTATGAGACCAGGAATCGACCGATGGGTACATGTGCGTCCAAATAATCATCACGGTTTAACGGCATAAGAAGGGACTATGGGCACCGATTCCAGTCTAAGTTAGTTTCTTGCGCCTATCATATAGCCCCGGGTATGATTAGAACAGGATGAGAAGAGAGATCGCACATACAGTCAATTCATTAGTGGTCTCCACGACGGGCATATATTAATAGTAGGTGGGGCGATAAGGGTATCTCAAGGTCTCAACGCAACGCAAACTATAAAGCAAAATGACCCCAACCTAATCAGCAAAATAGAGTATTAATATTATAGAGGTCAGAAAGAGCGTGACTTCGGGTAGATAAAAGATTAAGAGATTGAAATTCACCGACTTTGTCAGGCTGATCGGCACGGACGGAGCTGCAGCTGCTTCGCCACAGTCTGGAGTGTGGCGCCGAATCTCAGGATTTTCCACTAGCCTCGGCCACGTCAGAGGTGGGAGATCCATAGGCAATCGCCTAGAGCAGACATAGATTCATAGAAAATAGATTTTGCTGGTCTGGTGGTTTGGAAATCGTAATTACTGCCCAAGGGGTGCAAGATGTATTCCAGGGCGACAGAGAGGAAAAGAGAAAAAAAAAACGAGAGACAGAATGCGAAAACCCCGCGTAGAAGAGTAACAAGTACATCGCAGACTTTTATTGCTGACTTGGGGGGTTTCCCCCTTCGATGTGGGGTCCCAACGCCTGTGCCTACGACCAGATAGAACGCACAGAGTGGTATCATAGGGTTTGGCGATTTTTACGGTGGCCCCGGCTCTGGCCAGGAGAAGCCGATCTCGGGCCATCTTATTGGTTCCAAAAGCGTGACTCTGTGATGAGTCGAGACTAAGCTACGGGCTGGAACCTGTGAGAACCTGTGAAAAGCGTAGAGCACATCCTGAGCCGCCTGATCGTGCAAGTCCGAAGCAACGGCCCCAACGATCCTGTCACGTTTCTGAGGACGATGCCGGAGCCCGCACCACGCAACACTCCACTCGAGGTATTTTATGATGTCTCCATTGAATCCGTACTGTGAATCGAGAGCACGCAGCACTCTGGGCCAACTTACTTTACACAAGAACTATACACCGAGTACTGTAACTATACGCGCAGTGAAGACCTGAAGTGGCGCCCCAGAGAGGGCGCTTCTATCCCGTGTTGCTTGCTGTTCCTCTTTGAGTTTTCCATACGAAGCAACGAATCCTGCAAATCATAGACAAAAAGATAGCATCAAAATGATGTTTCTCCAGGCTGAATAGTGATGAACTGTCAGGGACCAGAGCTGTATCCGCGTCTGTGTCGCCTCATTGACAACTCATCAACGATCGGAGTCGCCGAGCCCGATCTCACTGCACCGTCGATCGGTTCCCAAAGCATGATTTGCTTTTTCTGGTATCTTTCCTCGAGCTCAGCATTGGCCTACAGACATCGTGCAATTCGCGAAGATCAGGCCCTGATTCTTGTTCCCCCAGAACTCGGAGAATTTCCCAACGTGCTTGGACCCATGTAACGGCGTGTAAGGGTGCAGATTTTGCATCTCTGGAATCTGCTCCCTTCGAGCCTTGATGCTTGTAGTATCTGGTTTTTCCTACTCTTTATAGCGAATCTACCTATGTCTGAGACATGAGTCCCATGGATTGACTACTCATCAAACCCCACCTTCTGCGAAATTAAGGCCGTTATTCAGAGTCTGGTTCTGGTTCAAAGGGCCGTCCCGAACCATGAATCCATTGCCCAGGGGCCAGTCGAATCCAAGTCGGGGAAAAGAACTCAGTGGGGTGTATGGTTCTAAATTCGTAGAATCCTGTATCCTGCTAGTCAGACACTTGTCGGCCAGTGATGTCTCCGGACGAGCACTGCATCCTTGTCTGGTGTCCACCAACTCTCGGCCCTGATCAGGACCACCACAGCGGGGATCAGGCCAGGGCTGTGGTGCTCCACCACGAATCCAACAACGAACTATCCACGCTGATTGACGTCTTTAAACGCCCTACTTGTAGCAGCAGCAAGCCACCGTCTAAAAAAGGGCGAGCGACGCACTCACATTCGCCAGATTTGCCAGAACTAATTCTCCGCCAAGTGGAGACCGGCGCTAAACGCTGTCCTGTCCCTCGAATGAAATGAGCAAGAACCAAGGGCAACACTGGTAATAGCCGTACAGGAGACTACTGCACGGCATCTTCGCTCCTTGTATTTCTCGCAATGTCACAAGAGAAGGGCTATACCGCGACCTGGTAATGCCCATGAGCAAGTGGGCTGGTCAATCCACGCCGATCTGGAGGGGCCGCTTCGGCCGGGGCGTGCTAGTATGACAGTGGCCAGCTGCGACGCTGCAGGAACCAGAGCAGAGGCTAATGCACTTTTCAGCTCATGTGTGCAGAGAGCCTCTCCTTGCTCCATATTGGCTGCGCACATGACCTATCGTCATTCCTTTGATAACGTGATATCCTGGTCCCTTTTAGGGTTGATTACGAACGGTTCGCTTCTCGTGACTGCTATCATGCCCGACCGTCTGGCTTTGATCGTCATAGTCCCCATATCTGCAGTATTTCCAGCTAGTCTCCAGAGAAACCCTCCCCGCGTATGTCATCTCACATAGAAGTACAATTCGATTGGTTTGATCTTCCTAATAATATCCATGGATTCGGCACAAACGCCCTGTAAACCCCAGAATATGTAAAGAAAGGAGAACACTTCGTCACGAAGGTAGGAGCACATCAGATTCGAAAAAAAAAAAAAGACAAAATGGAATTAGAGAGACAAAAATCGAGCCACTTATGCCGCAGCAAATCGCTTCTTGCGTGCCTCCAAGGCAGCTGTGTCCTTCTCACTCCAGCTCTTCTGTACACCTGAGGGTTTAACCGTGGCCCTTGGCCCAGCATTTCCTCCGCCATTCCGGTTCTGGTTTCCATGTCCACGTCCATGGCGGTTCCGACCCACATCCCGACGCTTGCCTCCGCGGCCACCCTGCTCATTACGAGCCCGCTTTCGAGCAGGCTCGTTAGGAAGAGCTTCATCAAGGCCCTTGACGCCAATAGAACCACTTGATTCAGCTTCAGCAGCACCGGCGCCGAATCGCTTCGCGCGCTCCAGCGACTTCTCGGCCTCCTTCAATGCAGTCTCAGCGTCCTCCTGGATCCCGAATTTCTCGGCGCGCTTTTTGCGCTTCTCCAACTCGGCCGCCAGCTCCGAAGCTGGCAGGCCCCGTGTGTAGTCCACTGGTGGCGGCTTAGCCTCTTCCTCTGCAGCAGCTTTCTCAGCATCGCCGGTCGATTCGACTTTCAGGTCTTCGGTGGCTGCGGGATCAGTGTCGAGCTTCTGGTTGGGCACAGCGACGGGGTTGGAGACGGCGCCCTTGCCGCCAGCAGCAATTGCGTTTGCGCCGGCCTCGGTGGCGGGCTCTGCGGGCTCATCGTCCCAGTCGATGACATCTTCAGCGGCTGTTGTGGTGGTCGCTGGGGCGGCGGAAGCTTTCTGCTCATCGTCCTGCTGAATGCGCGCGACGAGTTCGGCCTTCTTGCCGGTGTGAGGAAGCGATCTTGACTTTAAGATCTCGACGAGGTCGGCGTTGGTCTTCTTGCTGTAGTCCGCCATTGTAAAGGGATTCAGGAATAGAAGATTTGGTTGAGAGCGCGAGGGCGCTAGAAGCTTATGAGGGGTAGTAGAGCGATGGGTCTTCGTAATTGGATATGAGGGTATCACTGGGGGCTTGCGATCATTATGCGACAACTGTTTCGGGGATGGGTTGATTGATGATTGGCACTCTTCACAATGGGTAGAGACACGCCCAGATTAGGACGCGTCGCTGAGATTGTGTCACGTGGTTATATGCACGGGCCATGGTTATACCGATGGATATAGGTGAACACTAAGGTAAATTCAAATACAATGTCTCAAGATTAGCCTTGTCATTTCATGTCACCAGTATCGTAGTTCATCTTCTCGTACTTCGCATTGACTACAATATATTCTAGGTACTATGGGAGCCATGTGGGTATCTCGGCGTCTCCGAATGGAAAGAAAAAAGCACAATCTCGCGCGAATAGTTAATTGGGACGAATACATAAGCCCCATTTTCCAATCAAATACTACATACGGATTACTTGAAAGGTTTGGGAAAGCCAAGATCAACCGCTAATCGCCACTGACAGCTGGCTAATTCTTCGTGCTGTCGATCTATGCGCCCAGGCAAGGTTCCAAGCTGAGCTTGATCCTTTGAAAGAAAACCCTGGGCACCCCGAATGTACAACTGTGCGCTATGAGTCATTCTGCCTTCTCGAGAGCTGTTTGCCGGACTCCCGAACCCGGTTTTTTGGTCGTCGTAGCAGGTTTAAGGCTAAGTTGGGTGCTGCATGCGCTGCGCCACTTTTATTCCTGAGGCATACATCCGGCCATTATCAGTTAGGATCGGCAGTTGCCAGAAAGTGGCTGATTGGGAGTCAACGTTATGGCAGGCTTGTGGGCCATTATACTACAATCATGTGATAGTTGTGTGTGCTTGATGGCTCGAATCTCTTTGAGGTTCCAATGTTGGGTAATATCTAGGTACTTAGGTAGCATAGATCTCAACCTTGCGCGAAGTTGTATTAGTGGTGGGCTCTATTTCTGGGTATCTAACTTTCGAAGTATTTAACCTTGGAACCGGCGAATCGGCAACATATTAATAGACTCTGCTATAGGGAAATAAAGCTAGACTGCCCATAAAATGAGCTCAATAGATGACAATAGCTAAATAGAGATAGATGAAGAATGAAAAAGACAAGCACACCAGCAAGTTGGCTAAATAGGCTGGCCGTCTAGGACAAACCGGCGATCTCCGGCGTGAGGCGCTTTAGTGACCTCAACACATATACTGACGAAGAGAGCGTCTACTCCACAGTAATTATTTTGGAAAGACTAGTTTCTGTCATGAATAAAATAAAAGACGCTGATCTCAACACATGTTGAATATCCAGCTAAATGATAAATCAAGAGCTCTATCGTAGTCGTGGTCATTCTTTGAACCTTGCTTTATGATATAACCAATGAAACATGCCCTATTTGAAATAAAAAGGGGATATCTCCCAAAAGCTATTTACATATAAATCCAAACAAATGTAGTACCCAGGTAAGAAACATACTCTAATCAGGTGCCTTGGCGACTAGGTAACGAGCTATCATCCGTAAAACCAGTATTCGGCGGCATACTGAACAAAGACTGTGGGATTCTGGCCAGCGCAAGACGATGGTGGGGAGCCCTCGTAAGTCACCACTCTATATACCTCCTATGGCGCACGTTAGATTGAATGTGATGGATTATCAGGAGTCTAAGTCATACCTGTATGCCATTTCCGCTCTTCTTGTTAAGTTTCAACCAAGCAACATCCTCCAATTCGGCTTCATTCTTCAAGCAAGGTTTTCCTTTCGGCACTTTCTTAGGCTCAGGGGCATCAGCAGATGCGTTCTTAGCCGTGACGGCCCAGTCATCAGATCCACCCAGCCTCAAGTCAAACACGGGATCTCCAGCTGCATTGAAATAATGCTCGCCAAGTATAAGGTTCGTCGAATTCGTAGTGAGGGCCAACGTTTCCGCGAGTAGACCGAGGGATTCGACAGAGGCTCCACCTACTAGAGGAGGAAGCTCATGCAGCAAGGCCAATGATTGTGATGCGACACAAGACGCATCAAACAGTGTAGCTGCTGCTCCAACAGCAGTTGGCTTGATGACACTTTCCGATTCCAAGGATGCGTTGGATGGACAGGAGTAATTCTGGGTACCACGGCCAATTGCGATATACTTCAAGTTCAAACCTTGCGAAGGGCTTGGTAGATGGTCTTTAGTATCATTCAGTGGAAGTACTGATTCTGATATAGAGCACTCGCTCAGCTTGATATGGCCTATTTCATCATAAAGACGAGAAAACATAGTTGCTACTTTCAAAGGCCCTGGGAGAGCTAAGACCAAGTTGGACAGTAGCCCCATCATGAATGTGAGTTGGACAACTTGATAGGAAAGCATCACGATATAGATTTATCTCTCGTGCAATGAATGTAAGGCTCTTGAATGATTGCCAAAGGAGGAAGATCAACTGAAAAGTATCGAGGAGGTAGAAAGAAAGGTCGAGGGGATGGATCGACAGATGCGAGACACGATAAATGCAGTTGGAGAGGGGGTCTCCTAGATAAATACTGTTTAGAATCTCAAACTATACGAGTATCAACAAATACTCGGTTACTTACACAGTAGACGACCCTCGAAATCAGCCTCACAGGTCTCTCTTAACTAAATCATCCAGCTGTCAGTCGCACAAAGTTTCGTGCAAGCTCTTATTCTGTAGTTTGCCTTACAAGGCATAAATAAGTCGTGTCTCTCAAAGTGAGGTTTGAATCAGTTTGTAAGTGCTTGAATTTTGACGAACCAAGGGATCATGGGAATTAAAAATTGATTCCTTTGTTCGCTCGCTACCCCTGCAGCAAGTTACATGCTTGAACCCGAATGCTAAACCAACACAAAGATCTAAGTTTATGCGTGCCCCCAACAGCCCCCATATTGGTGCTACGCTAGAGCTTGTGATTTGGTCTACCATGGGTTACATTCTCCACCTCAAGGCTAAACAAGTTGGCATCGCTTTCGAAAGTGAACTTGAGACCATCGACCCGAAGGCTAACCGTACAAGCTTAGCCACCCAATCTACATGAATGTATTCATGGGCCTAAAAAAATGACTCGTTCTCCTTTAATTCAAGCGTTGTTCGTTGGAAAGTCTTTGAGAAGATGGTTGCGTATGTCTTTTGGGATCATTCCCAACCGTCCCACCTCCGGATAGATACCGCTCATTTCCCATGATGCTATATAGTCACATTCTAAATCCAGATCAAGGAATTAAATGGCAATCCGTATCTGAAAATAGGAATTCTCCGCTCACTGATACAAACCGTGTGGGACATAAATAACTTGTAAGCGCCGTGTCCATTCCACCGGTGGGTACGCGAGTCAGGGTCAAACAGCCACATGAACTTCTCTCTCAGATTTCAATAACAGGGCTTAGACTATTTGGGTAGCATCTAGATCTGCCTCGTGTAACACAAGCATGGATGACGGTTGGAACTGTGATCATTAACGTCTTTCTCGAGAAAAATCTTGGGCACGTAGATATGATGACTCAGCCACTTAATCCACCGTTGGCACGTGATCAGCTCTTAGTCATCCACTAGCGCGACCTGACTTCACGACTGATGTACTTTTCGCAAAAGCTCGCATTCGCAGGTCATCAGCGCGACCACTTCATCACACCCATCCATGCTGCCGTTCTAGCGGTTGCCAGATCCGGATGTAGATGCTGCGATCACCTCTACTTCCCCCTGCGCATTTTAGTCCCTATCTGAACCTGGCTCTCGATCACCATGTCTGACGGTAAGGTTTCTGCACAGCTACCCATGGGCTCCCCATTGACCAGATATATAGCCGATATCGAAACCGTGCGCCGGCTCCAGGCTGAGCGTAATGCTGCTGCTGCTGGCAAGAATGGCTCTAGGACCTTTGATCCTTCCGATCAACGCACTGACAGTTCGACCAAGGCTTCCCTCACTGATTCCTTCGACACAACCTTATACGATCGTGAAGGGGCCGGCCGGTTCGCGGGCTACGATACATCCATCGCTGTCGATGGCAATGATGAGGAAATGGAAGATGCCAATGGAGGCCACAGCCTCGTGGGTCAATACACCGCGACCAGGAGCCAAATCGATGAGATGGCACATGGCAACGGCGTTGAAGAGGAGGACATTCTGCTCGGTCGCGAGAAAGCTGCACGCATCGCTGATCGCGAGACTGATTACCAGAAGCGACGATTCAATCGTGGACCTCTGACCCCGACCCGCGCCGATCCTTTCGCCGCCAACACCCACGCGAACGCAAGTACAGAGGAGGATGGTCAAACCTACCGCGAGATCATGGCTCTTCAGGAGCTTGAAAAAGAAGAGGAGCGTGTCAAGAAGCTCATCGCCGAAAAGCGGGAAAATGGGGAGGACATCTCTGAACACCAGGCTACGCTGACGGCTGAAAATGGTGATAAGGAAAACGCCGAAGCCGGGTCGACTGTCGATGTCGCTGGCAGAAAGCGAAAGAAGCGTTGGGATGTATCCACCACTGATTCCACCCAGCCCGAGGCTGAGCCTGAGGCCCAGACCAAAAAATCCCGATGGGATGAGACTCCTGTTCCTGGTGGTGAAGATGCGCCAAAGAAAAGATCTCGTTCCCGATGGGATCAAGCACCATCGCTCACATCTGCAACGCCTGTCGGTAATCAGGGACTTGCTACCCCCATGCATCCCTCCCAAGCAGGTGCGCCTGTCGTCCCTACTGGCTTCGGAACCGACGCATCGGGTCGAAATGCACCATGGTCCGACGAGGAACTTGATATGATGCTTCCCACTGAAGGATACAAGATCCTGGACCCCCCTCCTGGATATGAGCCTACGCGAACCGCTGCTCGCAAGATGATGGCCACCCCGGCTGCCATCCCTGGCGCGGCTGGTGTTGGTGGGTTCATGATGCAAGAGCCCGAGAGCGTCCGTTCAATGGGTAAAGAGCTTCCTACTGATATTCCTGGTGTTGGCGATCTACAATTCTTCAAGCCCGAAGATATGGCTTACTTTGGGAAGCTCATGGAGGCTGGTGATGAAAGCTCCATGAGTGTTGAAGATCTGAAAGAGCGAAAAATTATGCGATTGCTTCTCAAGGTCAAGAATGGCACACCTCCCATGCGAAAGACTGCTTTGCGACAAATCACCGATAATGCGCGTAATTTTGGAGCGGGCGCTTTATTCAACCAAATTCTTCCGTTGCTTATGGAGAAATCCCTAGAAGACCAGGAACGTCATTTGCTTGTGAAGGTCATTGACCGAGTTCTCTACAAGCTGGATGATCTCGTTCGTCCTTATGTGCACAAGATTCTGGTCGTCATTGAGCCTTTGCTTATCGACCAAGACTACTATGCCCGTGTTGAGGGTCGTGAAATTATTTCCAACCTTGCCAAGGCAGCTGGCCTTGCTACTATGATTAGTACTATGCGGCCTGATATCGACCACGTCGATGAGTATGTGCGTAATACCACAGCAAGAGCCTTTGCTGTCGTGGCGTCTGCTCTCGGTATTCCAGCTCTCCTGCCCTTCCTTCGTGCTGTGTGCCGTAGTAAGAAATCCTGGCAGGCCCGACACACTGGTGTCAAGATTGTGCAGCAAATTCCAATATTGATGGGTTGTGCCATTCTTCCCCACCTGAAGGGCCTCGTTGAATGTATCGCAGATAATCTCAGCGATGAGCAGGCCAAGGTCAGGACTGTCACCGCTCTTGCGGTTGCTGCTTTAGCTGAAGCCGCCAATCCTTACGGTATTGAAAGCTTCGATGAGATTCTGAATCCACTCTGGACCGGTGCTCGCAAGCAACGTGGAAAGGGCCTGGCTGCTTTCCTCAAAGCCGTCGGATACATTATCCCGCTCATGGATGAGGAGTATGCCAACTATTATACAACTCAAATTATGGAAATTCTTCTTCGCGAATTCTCCTCTCCCGACGAAGAAATGAAGAAAGTCGTCTTGAAGGTAGTATCTCAATGTTCAAGCACAGATGGAGTCACTGCCAACTATCTGAAAGAGCATGTCTTGACAGACTTCTTCAAGAGTTTCTGGGTGCGCCGCATGGCTCTTGATCGGAGAAACTATCGCCAGGTTGTGGACACAACCGTTGATCTCGGCCAAAAGGTTGGCGTGGGTGAGATTCTCGAGCGTGTCGTCAACAACCTGAAGGATGAAAGTGAACCCTACCGCAAGATGACCGTTGAGACTATTGAGAAACTCATTGCTTCGCTTGGGGCTGCGGATGTTTCTGAACGCTTGGAAGAAAGACTTATTGATGGTGTCCTCTACGCTTTCCAGGAGCAAAGCATTGAGGACATTGTCATTCTTAATGGATTTGGTACCGTGGTGAATGCCCTCAGCACTCGATGCAAGCCATATCTACCTCAAATCGTCAGTACCATCCTCTGGCGATTGAATAACAAGTCTGCCACTGTTCGTCAGCAGGCGGCCGATCTGATTTCGCGAATTGCCATGGTTATGAAACAATGTGGTGAGGACGCTCTCATGGGTAAGCTGGGTGTTGTGCTTTACGAATACTTGGGTGAAGAATACCCTGAGGTCCTGGGTTCTATTCTTGGAGCCTTACGATCCATTGTCACTGTCGTTGGTATCAACCAGATGCAACCTCCTATTCGTGATCTCCTCCCTCGTCTTACTCCTATCCTACGAAACCGTCACGAGAAGGTGCAGGAAAACACTATTGACCTTGTTGGTCGTATCGCTGATCGTGGCCCCGAGTCAGTTAATGCGCGTGAGTGGATGCGTATTTGCTTCGAACTGCTGGACATGCTCAAGGCCCACAAGAAGGGCATCCGTCGTGCAGCCAACAATACATTCGGTTTCATCGCCAAGGCAATTGGACCTCAGGATGTCCTGGCTACTCTACTCAACAACCTCCGTGTGCAAGAGCGTCAGTCGCGTGTCTGTACTGCCGTCGCAATCGGTATTGTAGCAGAAACCTGTGCCCCCTTCACCGTGCTCCCTGCCTTGATGAACGAATACCGTGTGCCCGAACTCAACGTGCAAAACGGTGTCCTGAAGGCCATGTCCTTCTTGTTTGAGTATATCGGCGAGATGGCCAAGGACTACGTCTACGCTGTCACTCCGCTGCTCGAAGATGCGCTCATCGACCGTGACCAAGTTCACCGGCAGACTGCCGCTAGTGTGGTTAAGCACGTCGCCCTTGGCGTTGTTGGTCTCGGCTGTGAGGATGCAATGATCCATCTTCTCAACCTTGTCTTCCCCAACATCTTCGAGACAAGTCCCCACGTCATCGACCGTATTATTGAAGCTATTGATGCCATTCGCATGGCTGTCGGAGCCGGTACCGTCATGAACTACGTATGGGCAGGTCTATTCCATCCTGCTCGCAAGGTTCGTACGCCCTACTGGCGCTTGTACAATGACGCATACGTCCAGGGCGCAGATGCGATGATTCCGTACTACCCCAGCTTGGCGGATGATGGTCTGGATCGGCCGGAGTTGAATATTATTATCTAGGTTGGTGCTGCGGTGTGGGTTTCATGTTATATTGCATAGTTTAGTTTTTGGGGTCTTCTCCATTTCAAGCCGGTGTTTTCCTTTTCCTTTTTTATTTTTTTTTCCCTTCAAGTGTGCACGATGGACGTTCGGCGTGGATCTTATCTTCTTTGTATATCACGATTTATTCCAAGGTTCAAAAGCTAGAATGAATTTTATTCTATGTCTAATATATATCTATGGATGTTGTTTAGGAAGTGAGAGTGGTCCCAACCATGCCTACGTACATATCCTTTCATTCCAAGGTTTGTATTTGAAAGTCCTCAACTGGGCAGGGACCTTACGCTGCGTATTCCTGCGTAGTTAAAATCTCTTAGGCTTCTCCAGTGCTGCGATTGGTAGTACTTGTGTACATACTAAGACACATAAATTTGAACATACAATACCACTCAACAGCTTTGGGAACGGTCTCTATATACGGGACTAATTGTCTACAATAACTTACCTGGTCTATACCGATCCTTCTTGTTGTCCGTATCTTTCTATACCTGATAAACCTTCATATAAACATATCCAAGGCTAAACAAAGCTCTTGTCTCTTTCTTTCCAACAAGGTATTTTATAATAGTCGATGAGTAGGCAAGCGAGTCATAATGTATTTCTTGAGGCTGGCCGTTCGTGTTTTGCTTGTTCGCGCCTGCCTCTCGGTGACTAGTGCTTCTTCTCTCCATAATACGCAGCGTATTCACCACACTCGCCCATCCTTTAGGGGTTGGTAGTTCTTTTATTCTTCAAGGGCAGGTTCCGGCTCGATTTCACAGTGCCGGGACTGGCCCAGGAGACTGGTTGAAAGCATAAATTTGGCGATGTAGCGAATAATCGTCTCATCATAGGTACTTAAGAAGGCGAAGTTGCATCGGAGTTCTAGTATATATTTGATGGGTTGTGCGAGTATTATCCGTTAGACACCGACGAGAGGTGTAGGCGTAACCGAGGTCATACTAGTTGACCTACGGTACCTTAAGCTCTCCTATAAGCAAAAATTTATTAAACTGTGATAACTAGGCCTTTGTCGTTGAACTTATGTACCTAGGTACCTAGGTAGTTGTTTGTGGGTGACTGGCTTCAAGTTCGTGGTATATCGCGTACCTCTACTCCGTCCGTCCTACATGATGTAAAACCAAATTATACCTAGGTACGAAGTTATCATTATATATAGAACGCAAATCGAAGGAAACAGGGATTTATGTCTATCTTATCCGAAAGGATTTATAGTTATAAACATGTAGAGATGATCTTGTCTAAATTCTCATATATAATCTAAAACAATATAATAGTGTCTCGCCTTAAGTGATCATCGCAGCCTTCCCGCTCCCGAACCTGGGACAATCGACAGCCAAGCTTCTTGACAATGAACAATTGGGCAGTGATCGCTCCGAACAGCGACAATCATTGTCAATCCTGACTATCATATTCCTCTCCTGGGTGACAAAGTCCGGGGTCGACATCTGCAAATATCGTGGCTTGTCCCGGATCTACTGTACATCTCCAGGGTGTTCGTAGCAGCTTCAACTCTTTGAAGAATCACCTGCTCAATTTGACGCGTAGTCTTGTTGCTATAATTACTTCTCCTATGTAAGGCTGTTGCAAAAGAGGGGGCAAATACTACCCACCCCTCTCTTTCCTAAATCTTCCATCTCTCCGACCCAGGTTTGCCACCCAGGCAGTCGCAAGATAAAAAGAGAGATAAAAGGAAAAAAAAAAAAAAAAAAAAAAAACCCCAAATACAAGGGAACGACGTAGGGGAGGGGCCAGGGGCGAAGAGTCGTAACTCGTAAAAGGGCTCATAATTTGCTTATTTTTCGATCCCCTCGAGGACCTATCAAAAGAGCAAGGAAAAGGAGTTTGGGTTCAATCCACATACTCCTCCACCCACCATCGTGATTGCCAAGAAGCGCCAAATGCCTAAGCTTGTGGGTGGCCGGTCTTGGCGCAGGAAGTGGCCGCGTAAGCTCTCCATCCGCAGGACGTCAGGCGCGCCCTGGGGCCCTTCGCTCCCGCCAGGGTGGGGATCTGCTGTCTGAGACCCTGGAAAGGGACCTAATTCTTATTCATTGATCGAGGTTAGTCTTCATTTGATTTTTTTTATCATTCTTTAATTGCAATCTGAAATACACCAAGAAAATACTAATCACCATGTACATTCATTCGTCTTGGACTTGAGCTCCCTATTTGTTTGTCATAGATGCACCTGCACCCTGTATTCCAACAGCGGGGTAGCACATTCTTGCCCTGCATATACTAAAGAAACTACAAACTAAAGTAGCGACTAGAGGAAAAAAGTGTATGGGGAAGTCGTCATCGAGCTTATTGTCTGGGACGACCACCGCCCCGGGACGAGTCTCCAGTTCGTTCCCAGCAAGTAATTTCCTGTACGCCAACACTGGGCACTACTGAACACAGCCTCCCCCTGAAATGATGCCCCCCTCCCCAAATCCATGCCTTGGGTCTTCCGTATCGGGGAATGGGATATCTCCATCTGTCGGTACCAGGTACACGATAACCGCTATTAGCTTGAAAATAGCCTTGTACCTGATTAATGTTTACACACAGACCCAAAGCACACTGGGCTCCGCGTCACCCACAAGCGACACTAAATATCCACAGCGGCGCCCCCGTCAGCCCAATTCTCTGGCGTGGCTTTTTCTTTGACAGTGGATTTTCAGGGTCTATCGACCATTTTCGGAACTCAAAGTTTTAGAGTTTAGGTTTATCTCAGTTTGATGGAATTCTTTAAAAAATAAATAAATAAAACTGGCCCCCTATCTATACTCCGTTTATGTACTTCCTATCCGAAGTACGTACGAAGGAGGTCGGGGGCGAATTCGAGTTGCAACTGGGGCTTTATCTAGTAAGGTGATTATTGGGAAATTCCTAATTGGCGCTGTGGCAACAGCTGGAATACGCAGTAGTTGCCAAACCCATGATAATTTGCCTGCAAGGACTACTAAACAGCAATTGAGCCGAGCTGTGTATGGATCCTTCAAGATCGTGGAGGCGTTTGGAGGCACATGCAGGGAAGGAACGCCGAGGGCTCTCCAAGCCCCCACTCTCTACACTATGGACACGCTTGGGCTTTTAAAGATTCTATGGCTTGAAGCGAGTAATATGAGGAATAGAGGAGGTGTATGTGTTTTCTAAAATGCATGCCTGCAAGGCCTATTTTAGTAGAGATGATAAATCGCGCTACGACCTCTATTTCCTATTGCGCAGAAGCGGTTCCTGTCGAGCATGCGAGATACCGCGGATTCGACTCCGGGAAACGTATAGAGTTTAACGGGCCAATCAGAGGCCCTGCAGGGCCATTATTACGCAATCCAACAGGGGTGGTAGAAGAGTGTGCATTGGACGATTGAAAGCCAACAATGCTTGTGGAACGCTGGTTGCTGCGTACCTCACCCCAAAAGGCTTCTGGAGTAATTTCTCCGTAGCCACTGGGACGGGGCGCTACAGACTAACGAAGGGGGAAGGAGGGGGACACTTCGCCTTACGAGACTACGTATTTCGCAGTTTGAATGACCCGTTCAAGGGAGAGTAATTAAGAGAGTCCCGTCTCCTACTTTGTACTAACTCATGACAATGGCGGGCAAGGCACGTCCCAATTCATTAATCTGGCAGCGAGGGGCGTCCACAGTGGATCAGTCGCCTTCCTCCAGCTGGTCGCAGCGTGCTTTTTCGCCCTCACGAGATGTCCTCTTTGCCCGGCAACTGAACCCCCTCCTCCCCCCTTGAACAGCTTAGTCCGAGTATCGAGAAACGTGAGTGGTGCAGACTTGCTGCAGAAGTTCTTCGCCCCCAACTGAGCAGCTCATGACATCTGCCAAGCGGAGATGCATGATCCGCTTTCTGCAAGTGCGTCTGTGCCAGGAAGCTTGATCCGGATCCTGGGAGCTTGCGCGGTGAAAGTGGAGAGGAAAAGCGGATTTGGGATTAGCGATAATATGTATCGAGATTTGCGGGATGTTCGAGGTGACACGGCGTCTACCACGTTCTGACCAGCACATCACTGCAGCTCATTTCTTTGTTCGTTCTTGCTACGTAGATCGGCTCCGATCGGAAACTTCATCAGGGCCAGTGATAATACGCTGAGATGTGGTGGCCCCGAACTACGAAAGCGGGGAGAGGGACAGGGCTGCCAGATGCCAAGGGAGAGAAACTCCGTACCTCGTGGTTCTGTAGATGGAAACGGACATGAAACGAGAAGTTTTCCGCTCCTTTTCCGCTCGTACCTTCTTGGTGTTTCTCCCCGTACCAAGATGACGATTCCGAGGAAGTATATGGAATAATCCGAGTATCTCCGGTGTTGAATTTGGTCTTGAACATGGTCGTCTCATTCGTCATGGGCGAGGCGAGGGAGATGGGAAATTGTCGCCCCTCCCCGAAGCTTGGTTCCTTCCAGAAGCAGGATATTCCTCCCTTGAGCCCAAAATAAGAGTAGTCAGCTGCCGAAAAGCAAGAACACATTGTGATCTTGAACAGGGCTGGGGAGGAGAGCGAGAACAGCCAATCAGGGACGGACAGGAAGTGGACGTGTGCCCAATTTGGGGAGAAAGTCGCCGGTCCAGGATCCACCTTTCAAGATGGGCCGGACGTTTCAGAGTCTGATTAGCGTTGACCCTGAAGGTGGCAGTGTCCTTAGCGCAGCTTGTGGAGTCCCAAGGATCGCAGGCAGGGATCATACTACTCCGAGGGGATGGGGGACCAACGGGCTTTGCGGGGATCAAGGGCCAGGGTAAGCTAGCGGACGCCGTGTACGTCATAGGCTGGCTGCTTTCTGCTGCTGTCAAGAGATGCTAAAATATGTTGACTCTAAGAGAGAGAGAGAGAGAGAGTGTGTGTGTGCTTTTGAGGATATCTATTACTGTCACAAACTGTATGTACTATGTATAGGTCAATATCAGGAACCAAACCTCAATTCTCACAAATTCGGGAACAAGCAAGGATGCTGGGATGGTTCGTCCCGTTCTTCTTGGGCATGGTCCAGTCCATAGGGGACAAGCACGCGTCAGCTCCCAGTGGGGGCAGCCGTCAGTCGAGATTAGGATTGGTCGATCCCTCAGTGCCAAGATCGGCTATCGACTATCTGCCGTCTACTGCGGGGCGCCCTTGTCCCAATGCGGCTCTGGGTACGGAGGAGTGGTTCGAAGTGTGCACAAACGTGGATCTGTGCCAATTAAACTACTGTTGGATTAGACTCGAGTGGAGGCCGGTATCGGGGTGTGGCAAGGGGGTTGGTCCTGCTTCTCTGTGCGGATGTTCGTGGGCGATAATGGACCCATCGTGAAATGCGATTTATCCAATTTAGCCAAATGGAACGTGTGTGTCTACCTAGGTAGCTCCGATTATTCTTATTGAGATGTGGGTGCGTTCCTGAGAGGGGCTTTCTGTGGTCAGGTCCATGTTTCAGGATGAAAACCATTCCCGGGTCTATTGTTAGAAACTTTGGGAGAACAGAACCAAGATGGCCATAACGTGGCAGAAGATAGGCAATCGGTGCTCTGGTTTATCATTTGGGCTTGAACGGTGATGTGCACTGTACGTACTCCGTAAACGATCAAATTCAACCTTTAGTGTTTAGAGGACAATCCTACGACGATCTGCCGTGTGGACACCGCCAAGATCGGAGCCCCGTGCAGAATGACAGATGGTCCTGGGTGGATTCGCTCTTGTATGTACTAGTTTAGCTTCGTAGTATAGTTAACTAATTACTAGTTATCACAGGAAAATGTGCCTGAACATGACGTCGCGGTCTTAGTGATCGCCCCTATATCAAAAAGGAAAATAAATCTTATAGCAATAACGTGAAAAAGATATTATTACGGGGTACGGAGTACGGCGTAGCATTGTTGAGCCTGGCGCTATTGCAATTTTTGTAAAACAACCGCGCTATGTGTACTCCGTGCTCCGTACACTATGACCCAACACCCCGGTTGTCGAACATGGATTAAATCATATGCATCTCATGCTCAGGCCTTGCCCAAGGTGTCCTGCAGCATGCTTCGAGTATTCTCCGACACCAACAACAGAGGGGGGGGGGTAAACAACCAGACGCCTGACCGCCCTTTCGCCGAAGCGGGATTTGTAGCGCGCCTTCTTCGGTAAAGTCGCAGAAAACCCTAACTTCGAGCCTTCTGACTCGTTCTCAGGACAAGGACATCTACTTGAGGCCTATGTATTTCTGCGACGCGTCATATGGAGAAGCGAGCCGTCTTACGGGCAGCACTGTTCCTGTCCGGGTAAAGCGCAGGCAGAGAGAAAAGCGGTCAGGCCGTGTGAGCAGGAGCTGAATGGTCTGGCAAATGCAACTCCACCCACAGAGCTTCAGCATGGTCCTCCTTGTGGTGGAGGGTGGACCCCCGTGGAGGCTTGCTAAGATACACTTTCGACGATTGGCGCTCGATCGTCCCTCAACCCTGTCTATCCGGCTCCCTCCGTGCTGACCGGCTTGTGCTTGGACGCCCCAACGGTCGCCGTCGGCCAGCTTACAGCCTTCGCAGTGCGCCTCCCTGCAGAACGGCCCACGGGCTTGATGTTTCCCTGAACGTCGTCACCTGGGCATGGCTTGAATGTTTGAGATACATTGCTATTACGCCTTGTGTACCTCTCATCTTTGATGCGTGGCAACCTTGTTGTCAAACACCGTCCCCCATAAGGAAAGGTCTAGTCTATCTAGCCCAAATAGTTCATCAAGCAGGCACCTACCGGTAAGATACCTAGTGAAAAATGGCTTGTGGGCCAGACACGGGATGGCTTGATATGGCGGACTATGGCTTGGAAGGGGGCGTTCAGGATGGAGAGCACTCCTCATCAGCGCCCTTTTGTTTCTGGTCCGCGCTTTGACGGAAACGTAAGAAATGGAGTCAACAATGAATCAAGATGCTCTAGTCTTCTCTTCCGACCACTTGCGTTCTCATATGGCCCTTTGTGAGGCCTAGCGCGTGTTAGCGCTCCAGTTCGCTGTCTTATTTTTTCTTTCCTATCTTTTCTTTTCTTTTCTTTTTTTTTG
>KZ119429.1:54325-72089 GCA_002153405.1 Mycosphaerella populi pn0402
TGGAACGCAATCTGCCCTGGCTGCTGCAGAATCCGCCGTCCAATCATCGCATACGTATAGTTGCGCATATCAAACCCTTCGTCGACAAACCGTTCTCCATCCCGATTCACCANNNNGATACCCGGACTTCGTGAACTCATTCGATACCTCCCGATCTCCCGCATGAGCAGGTGAATCCGCATCCCACGCCACACTATGGCACCCTGACCAGTTACCCACTGTCTTAGCAGAGACATCTCGCTGCGCAATCTGCAGTAGATCCCCCGTATTAAACGGCGTCCCTCGCACCCGCGCCGCATCCCACCCGGGGCCCAGATACTGTGCGCGCATACGCGCATTCGCCTCGAACCCTCCCGCCGCGAGAATCACCGCCCCGGCACGAATAACAACACCCTTCCTACCTGTAGAAGCAGAACGAACCTTCGCGCCGACAACAGCGCCCGTCTCGGGATCGGTAATAAGCCCGGTAACAGGCGTCTCGAAAAACACTCGCACATTATGCTTCTTTGCCGCGCGCTGATGATCCTCAACTAGCCCTTTGCCCCCATCCTGCGTCTTCAGCGCAAGGCCTCCCCAGAACTTGATTCGTCCGCCAACCTCGTACGCCTGCCGATTAAACGAAAGCTGGAAGCGCACCCCCAGCCGCGCGAGCCAGCCGATCGCAGCGCGGGAGTCTTGCACCAGGGCCTTGGCTAGCGCGGGGTCGGTCCGCCCACCTGTCATGCGGTGCAGGTCGTGCATGAAGTCTGATTCTGTGTAGGCAGGCATGTCGATCGTAGATGCTTGCTGGGCGGTGGTGTTGTTGACGAGAGGGAGGAGATCGGGGAGGCCGGCGTGGACGGTGCGCATGGCGCCGGCTGTGAAGTAGGTGTTTCCACCGGCCCAGCTGGAGGGGCATTTGTCTACCAGAATGATTGAGGCGTGGGGGGTTGTTTGAGCGGCTGAGATGGCGGCGCTGAAGCCTGCGTTGCCGCTGCCTATCACTAGGATGTCGCAGGATGAGGGCGGGGAGGACATATTTTTGGTTCTGTGAGAATTGTGGCTGGAGGTGTGGTTGGACTATTGCCAGTTGAGTTTGCGCTTTTTTTTTCGTGGGATTGAGGGAGTTGAAGAGGTTGATGTTTGTAGTTTAGGGTTGACTAGACTCGGTCTCCGCGCATCTCCACTTGTGTCTCCCCCGCTTTGCGGGGAAGAAGCCTCCGCTTTGCTGCCACGCGCGTGATGTATTTGCAAATTTGATAAAAGGTGCTCACAATCCAAATTCGTCAAATTGTAAAAGCTCAGCCATTTTGTCTGCCTCCGCAAATCTTCCTTGGTCCCTATACAAGTTTCTGAGAGACTTTGCCGCGCGCAGCGTGTGAAAATGGCGTGGTCCATATACTCCCTCGTACCCGAGATGCGCACGCTTGTAATTTCTCTCTGCCTCAGCTAGCTTCCCTCTCTTTGCGTATAGTACGCCGAGATCATATGTGATGTCGAGAACGAATACGTGTTCTAGCCCTAGTAGCTCCTCAAATCCAGCTTGCACCAGCTTGAAATTGTGCTCCGCCTCATCCAGTTTGCCTTGTTCATCATAGATACCCCCAAGCATGGAGACAACTCGAAGAGCTGCAACTCTAGCTGACTGACTTTTATCTGATTTTTTAAATCCAGATAGTGCCCTTGAGTACATCTCTTCGGCTCTTCCCAACATACCTTGGACATTATACAAGTATCCAAGATTGACCACGGTAGTTAGGGTTGAAGAATGGTTTGGTCCGATTCTGCAATCTTTCTCTTTCGCAGCTAATGTGCGTAAATGCATTCTCGTCGCTTTATCATATTTCTTTCCCATGCCATATATCACCGCCAGATTAGTAGCGGTGTCGAGCGTTAACTCATGCTCGTCGCCTAGGAACGCCTCATACGTCGCAAGCGCCCATGCCATCATCTTTTCTGCCCCTGATACCTCATTCTGGCTCATGAGAAATCTTGAAATGCAGTCCAATCTCCACACAGAGTACAAATCAAGCACACCGCAGTCTATCGCTGCATCAAAGAAGTAATGATGCACTAAGCGGACTGCGTGGGCTGTTAAGTGGGAATAAGCGAGATGACCGAAAGAGTTCTCATCCACTCCACGGAGGGAGACTTCCACGCAGTTGAAAGCATACCAGTAGTAGCTCAAATTGACGACATCTTTTTGGAAACTAGTCACCCAGTCATGTACACAATTATGCATACTCCATGAATTCGATGATGTCTGGACCTCCAGGAAGCAATAACTGGCCAATGTTTTAAAGATTCCCTCGAGAACAACCTCATCTTTGAATAGTCGACGAATCCATTTGGCGGAATGACTATCAACTGCTGCACGAAAATGATCGTACCGGAGGTTCTGGTTACCAAAAAATGCCAGAATTTTGATTACTTTTGCAGCGGCAGGGGCCTTATTCTCCAGTTGAGCGTATGAGGTATTCCAAGTTGCGTACAGAGTACGCTTTGTATGCTCTGCCGACTCAGCATCTGTTCCAAATCCAGCATAATCCTCGAGCTGAATGGGATGAAGGGGATCCAGATCCCAATGTTTCTCGTACTCTTGTAAATAGCGTTCAAAGGTAAAATTGCTCTCGCGTAGATAGGTTCCAGCTGTGGCCAAGGCCAGAGGAAGACCAGCAAGCCGTTTAGCGAGACGAAGTGCATGGACATCTGTAATTGGAAATTAGTTGAATCTATTTATATGATTCTAGTTCTCGAGACTACCTGATTCAGCCCCCTCTCTTTCGGACCTAGTTTGCAAGACTTTAAGACTATCCGAGACGCCTTGCAGTGGCTTGACATATAAACTCTTAGCAAAGGCATCCCGACGCCGTGTAATGATAATCATCGTGCCATGTGAAGTACTATGAGGATAGTATTTCCTGATGTCAAACTGATTGGGATCATCATAATTGTCGAATATCAATAGCCACCCACTATTTTGCCGATCAGACAACCACCGCCGGACGCGTTCCGGAATGATTCTTTCTTGTAAAACTTGAGGGTCCTGGAATGCCCAGATGCAGCTAGCTATCGAGCGAAAACTAGCCTCCAATGTGGTCTGGGATTGCGCGTTCAGCCATATCACTGAAGTGTATTCCGTGGAGTGAGACTTGGCGTACGTGATAGCGAGGCTAGTTTTGCCAACTCCTCCAACGCCAGTAATTGTAAATCTTTTTCCCCTTTTCAGTTGTTTTTCCATATCCTGAAGTTCATCTTCACGGCCAATGAACAATTCATCGGGCATGTAAGGCGCTTCGTTGAGACATTCGCCAATTGGTTCCTTAAATGTAAAATCTTCATTTTGTTTCTGTATAACTGGGTGTAATATAGAAGTTAGCGTTATATCTACAGTATCAGGACAATCGTGTTCAAGTTAGATGGGACCAGAGATAGGAGTTGAGATACAGTGAGGGCGTATTTGGGGCATGTATAGAACTACTGCTAACATCTCAAAGTCTTGCTCGAGCGGGCGAGGTTAAGGGTAGCTCTAAAACATGCCCCAAGGCTTCATTATTGGAGGGAAAATAATATTAGAATTGCTCCCTACCAGTGTTGAAATTCTGTGTCGCACCAGATCCGCTATTGAATATTTGAAATCCACTGCCAGGGTTTATATACTGGACCCCACCACCGCTGTTGAAAGTTGTAGTACTAGCAGAGGCTTCTTCTTTCTCGCGCTCTGAGAGGAGAGTCTTCATCTCTTGAAGAATCTCCTGCAACTCGCTTGTTGGTTGCTGATTGACAGACATAACACTGTCATGAGTGACAACAACCTGGACATCTTCGGCCACACCAAGTAGGAGCCGCTCAATTTTCTTCCCCTTGCCAAGTCGTTTGAGGGTGTCTGTGTACCGGGAGACTTGCTTGCTCTTTTCGCCAGGCAATACTTGCTCAAAAATCTTGTGGATAGTCGAGATCTTGTCTTTTGCCGCCTCGAGTGTGTTCGTCAGGGCCTCAAGCACATGCGCAGGAATGGTGTCTTTCCTAGGATCAATGTTGCGTTCGCATATTCTGAGCGTGTGGGAAATAATAGGGAGGCGATCTCTGACAGCTTTGAAGGTCTCCGGTAATTTGACGTCCTTTTGAACACTGTCGTATATCCTTATGGTGGTCTCTATGAGTCCAACAATTCCAGATATGACGCCAATAACCTCTGCCATCCCAAGAGTATATGACTTCAAATTATCTCATGAAGATGTTGTAGTATATTTGTAGGGGCAAAGGAAGGGAAAGTTCTCTCGCATCCTGGACCTGAAGTCTTTTTTACTGCGCGCTGTATGTGGATCCCTATTCCGTACAAAATCATGTTTACGTACTACTATTATAGATTTGACTGATCCACATGTCAACATCTTATTGCTCAGATCTTCTCGAGTGCACCGAAAAGTGGCGATGTGTGATCAGTTATGCATTAGCGCGCTGCCCCCATTCCGCCAGCGGCTGGAGTATGCAAGAGGCACGGACAATGGTGATTCGTCGTGCTTCTCGAGCAGGTTCAACTTGATTACGAATTCGACGCTTCATGTTTAATGTTGCATTTAGTGCGTAGACAGACCTCGTAATTGATTGAAAATGTGAGTAATTGTTGCTCAGACAAAAATGTTGCAAATATATCATGCATGGTGCATACCTAGGTAGGGAACTTGAATGTGCAGGGCTAGATAGGGGCCAAGGGCCGTAGCCACATTGTTCATCAGAGTCTTGGTATGAGTCTTAGTCTACCATGCTGAAGCAAAATCGCTTGAATTCTTCCCATTATGGATTAGTAGTATGTTGTTTTTTATGAGCCGCCCATTCCATAAGTGCATTATCTTCCATGAACTGCTTCGCAGCAGTTCTCTTTCCATCTAGTGTGTACCATTCAGCATAACCTCTAAAATGTGATTCCATACCGATCAAGAATACTTCCACCTCAAACGAGGTTTCTCCGTTAAAAAGATCAACTTTTTTTTTAGGTCCGGAGGACAAGGCGGATAACGAAGAAAGAGTAGCTTGGTCTGCTTTCTGTTCTTCGAATAGAAGATTCAACGTGCATCGTTGCTCTGGGGTCAGTATTTCGATATTTCTACAGTGACTTGATCTTGTGGAATCTCTGCGACATGTGGGTGCGATATCACCTGTGCTGTTTTGTCCGCTATACCGTGTTATGTCCAGTGCCAATTGTATCAAATAGAGGATAAACCGAATAGACTATTCAAAAGTGTGAGACAAGGAGGTACGGGTGATTCTAGATTCGCGAACGTGGCTCGGGGTGCGACGTTGAGTGTGCTGATGAATTAATCACTGATCGATCTTACCCGGACCAGCTATTTATCTTCTAAGGTTACTTACTACGCTGGCGGTAGCATCCGGTGGAAATATCCCTTTGTTTCCCATCGACTGTATGCTTGTTAAATGTCATTATGATCACCTGGCTTTGGTCACTTGAACCCAGAAATTTTGAGATCCATGCGGAGGGAGAAGCACATATAAGTAGTTTTGTCTATTTTGGGATACTTCCGAACTTGAGTGCGATGCGCTGTTCTCCAAGCAATGCTATATTTTAAACCTACCAAGTTCAATACTAGTATGAGGAGCCCAGGTAGGTTAGTCGAGATTTTATAGTGGCCTTTGGGTGTCAGTTCAAGGCTCTTAAACCTAGAGCCTAGCAGTCAGACTACCATCGTGAAGTCCACCCTTACTTCGATTGCTAATGAGCGGCTGGCTCTACATACGAATTTGTTGTGAAATCAATTCAAATTAAAACTAGACCATCAAGTGGAGACTATCTACGGATAATTTGAATCAGATATGGGAGATCTTACCGGCGAAGGCAGGAGAATGCACGTAACAAAAAGTCAGCCCCAAACGCCAAAGACCGATGATACTCCGTATAGATGTTGGATTGAACGAGCAGGAATGAAAGTACAGGGTTGATTTGCGAGGTGGTAGGTATAAGCGGATTCATCTGGGAAATAAAAAGAATCTAGCGGATTTTGTCCAGCTTGGAACGGTTCATGGCAATTTGATCGTCGACATAGTCGCTCTGTGACACAATTGTTAGCATGCTTAATCATAGAAAATAGCGCTGCATTTCAGGGGCAAACTAATCCTTACCTTGCCTGTGATGCGTTCGAGATGTCTGTTCTGCTGTTCAAGTTCGCGACCAGTGGCCTTAGCCAGACCATTGAGTCGACCCGCAGCGCCACTGAGAAGATCCAAATTCTGTTCAATCTCATCTTCCATAGCCTCATCCTCGCTATCCGCCTCAAACTGATATTTGGCACGCTCAGATATGTTGGCTTTCTTAGGCTTGCCTTGATTCTCAGCTTGGCGATCAAGTTCACGGAAATCTCTCTGTAGCTGGGCATTCGATTGGTATGCCTCAGCCCGGGTTCCTGCAAGCATGTCTCGCCTCTTCCGGTTATCCTCGAGGGTTTTTTCATCTGCTGCACGCTGACGCGCGCCCTTGGTAAATGGGTTGTTGACGCGCATGGCGAACATGCTCCCGTTCAGGTGTTTAAGCTCAGCTGCCTTCTCTTCGGAGAGATGACCCTGCAATTTGGCCGAATCCAGGCTGCTTTCAGTATCATGAATCATTTCACCTTGCGCACCTAGGCGAGCAAGTGTCTGACGACCAGTCTCCTCGGCTTGGGCTGCCACTCGCAAAGCGTTTCTAGTTGATGAGATGTCACCCTGCTTGACATGGCGCATTTCTTGCTTTGTTGCCTGGACACTCTCCTCCTCCTGCTCCTCTGCAGTGAGCTGTCGTTCTTCGAACTTGGCCATGCTGTACTCATTGCTGCCGCCTCCGTAAACTGGTTGGCTGTCCTGGCCAGGGCTGTAGGGTGGTGGTGCATTACCCGGAGCACCACCTTGTTGCTGCTGGCGATTTTTAGCACCTCCAAAAAGCGCATTTCGATCAGCTTCTCCAGAAGCATCGTTGGGGTCGGCGCTTCCTAGCCCACCGTAGCCACCTGCACCATATCGAGATGGAGTTCCAGCGCCAGCGCCTCCACTGCCATATCGATCACCACCATATCCGCTCTGATTTCCGTAGCTATTAGGAGTATAGCCGCCGTATTTGTTGTCAGAGGGGATATTGTGAGGTCCAGGGCCGGGAGAAGGCCCATTGTTGTTCAAGCCGCCTGGTGGCGGCGGTGCCATGCCAATGCCTTGCTTAGCCTTGGTGTAGGGATCGGTCGGGATAGGCTGGGCGTAAGGGTTTGAATTCTCCTGCGGGCTCTTGTTCTTTGAACGGCCAAACAAGGCACGGCGGTTAGACTCGTCTTCGCCGGCGTCCGACTTGTCGGATTTCTTGAAGAGACCCATGGCGGGCGGGTTGTATGAAGTGAAATTGAGGTGTTTGGGACTCGGGATAGTGTGGTCCAAATATGTTCTGAAAGGTCGTAATCAAGGGAAGAACTTGAAGAGGAGTCACGAAAGAAGTTTAAAAAGGAGAAGAAAGCGTATGCTCCGCAGCCCAAAGTGGCTCAGGGGAGCTTCAAGTCGAGACCAGCCGTAACGTAAAATGTGGCGGTGATGGCAAAAACGCTGTACTTACTGGCGTTTAGCACGTTGTAGGGCCGATATGACGGTAATTTACAGGACCAGAACAGCTGGGTTGCAGTATGTAATGATGAGTCAGGGTCCCTAAACCCAAAGCGGCAGCTTCGCCTCCCCGCGTTATTTTTGGGTGTTTCTGCTGCCTGCGCACACTGCCTCCCTTCTTCCTCCCCCAATGGCGCCCGTGGGAGATGCTGACCACTGTAGAGACAAGGCCCGCAGAGAACTGCTGGCCTTGCTCGAGGGCGTGAGTATTCCTGTCGCCTGACCCGTGCCTGTTCTAATGGCGTGCAGACCCGGGGCAAGAAGAATCTCGTCCTCAGTCAGGAGCTAGCCGGTCCAGTAAGCCTGTTCGTCAAGTTCTCTGTGCTCCAGGAATACGGTGTAGATCGAGTGTTCCTGCTGGAAAATGCAAACATCGACTCATCTCAACGCAATGTCGTCTTCCTGGTTCGTGGCGAGAAAGCCCATCAGGTGCGCATCGTGGCAGGTACGTTGTGCTCTTTAGCACCATCGTTCATCATCTGCACATTAGTTTTATCTAGTCCACACTTCAATGTGCGAGATTGGGATATCAGTAGATTACACAGATCAGCTTCCTACTCTGTGTAATCAGTCGTAGCATCCCTAGATTGACTCGCAGCTCATTTATCTGGCTTTCCTTCCAATCAATTTGTCGATTGATCGCCATCAACCTGGGCTAATATTTATCCTAGAACAAATCAAACGTCTACAGAATAATGGAAACGTGGAACATGAATTTTCAATCATCTTTACCCCTCGTCGCACGCTAGTTAGCAATACCGTGCTGGAAGAAGCTGGTATCACCGGCGACGTCAATATCTCCGAATTTCCCCTCCATTTTTTGCCACTGGAACAAGATATCTTGTCTCTTGAGATCGAGGACGCCTTTGAAGACCTCTATCTAGTACGTTTAAAATGCTACACCAGCCTTAAGCATTCACTAACAACAGTAACAGCACAAGGATCCGGGCTGCATCTACCATGCCGCGAAAGCGTTAATGGGGATTCAGCAGCGACATGGCTACTTCCCGCGGATTGTTGGGAAAGGAGACCACGCCCGGCGTCTCGCGGACCTCTTATTGCGAATGCGTAAAGAACTCGATGCCGAAGAGAGTTCTGGTTTAGCAGACCCATCGGCCCGAGGCTTGCTTCCGAGCTCGAACATTGAGAACTTGATTATCATTGATCGTGAGGTGGATTTTGGGACTCCTCTCTTGACACAGCTCACATATGAGGGTTTAATCGATGAATATGTTGGCATCAAAAACAACCAGGCAGATATTGATACTAGTGTCGTGGGTCAAGCACCCGCACCGCAGGCCCAAGAATCTTCAAAGACACCCCAGCAAGCAAAGCAAGGCTTGAAACGGAAGATTCAACTCGACGCCTCAGATCAACTCTTCAATCAGCTGCGGGACGCCAACTTCGCCATCGTGGGTGACATCCTGAACAAAGTGGCTCGTCGACTAGAAAACGAGTACGAAACTCGCCACTCGGCAAAAACAACAAATGAACTTCGCGACTTTGTTAACAAGTTGCCCAGCTACCAGCTGGAGCATCAAAGTCTTCGGATTCATACCAATCTTGCCGAAGAAATTATGCGACTCACTCGATCCGAAACTTTCCGCAAGATCCTGGAAGTCCAGCAGAGTAACGCGGCCGGGGCCGATGCAACCTACCAGCACGAAACTATCGAGGAGCTCATAGCTCGTGATGTACCAATAAAGAGTATTCTTCGGCTTCTGTGTCTAGAGTCATGCATGTCTGGCGGCCTTCGACCTCGAGATTTGGAGAATTTCAAGCGACAAGTCGTGCATGCTTATGGCCACCAACACCTATTAACCTTCTGGGCTCTTGAAAAGATGGAGCTTCTTCAACCCAGGTCATCAGCAACTACCATGCTGCTCCCTACATCTGGCGCACAGGCGGGATCAAAGACCAACTATAGCTATCTGCGAAAGAACTTGCGCCTCGTCATAGAGGAAGTTAGTGAGAAGGATCCCAATGACATCTCATACGTCTACAGCGGGTTCGCTCCGCTTAGCGTACGACTAGTTCAATGTGTCTTACAGAAACCCTACATCCTCTCCCTGATAAAGGGTAATGCCCCAGCCGCATCGATGAACAATGCTAGTGCGTCATCACCTGGTTGGCTTGGCTTCGAGGACGTGGTGAAGAGCGCGCGGGGGTCGACTTTCAACATCGTCCAAAAGGGTGACGACAAGGCCGTACGAGCACGCCAAACCCTTAGTGGCAATGCGGCGACCAAGACCGTGTATGTTTTCTTCCTCGGAGGCATCACATTTACGGAGATAGCTGCGCTGCGGTTCATTGCGGCCCAAGAGGCCCCGCGTCGAAAGATCATCATATGCACTACCAGTATAATCAGTGGTGATCGCATGATGAACGCTGCTCTTGAGCATGGGAGCTTTGGTAGTCCCGAGCAGTAGTGGCTATTTTCAATTCCTGTATCAGCGTTTATCTCTTCTAATATCTCCAATGATACCATTTCGTCCATGATTGCAGAGACTGGTAGTCCTCTGTATATCAAAATATGATTCTACAAGTCCATTGCAAAAAAATAGTTCCCATTCTACGTGTGAATAGAGCTGGCGCAGATGTCATTGTTTGGGTTGCCGTATACTTTTAAAAGAAGCGAAAGGTCATTGCAAAGATAAGATGAGTTCCCATTAACTAGAAGTTTGGATTTCTCCTATGCTACACCTAGCTTAGTATTTGAAGCCCGAATTAACTCCCATCAATCGTCCCTGATATCGCTCTGTGATCTCCCCCAGCCGAACCATGACACCCGCAGCTAAAGTACGTATCTGCTCTCGAGGGTCGGGAGGTGCCCCTGGGGTTGAAGCCGCTTTTGAACTAGATGGCGTGGTATCGAAGATCTGAGAGGCCCACTCCCGAAGCTCCATAACTTGTGTGGCAAACTCAGTGACCAGACGCTCCTCCCCATTTGATCCAGACGCAATATTCAAGTCAATTGTGGCCAGGAACAGCGTCAATAGGGCAGCCGTAACTGTAGGCTCACTGGATATGGGTTTTGTATGTAGGGATAGGAGGAGTGAAAGGGTTTCCTGTGTGAGACCATGAAGGAATGTCGTGTATGGGCCGGAGGTGGAGAATATGAGAGATAGGGTTTGTAGGAAGAGAGTTAGAATGTGAGGAACTGTGAAAGGGTTATAGGACGATAATGAGGACCTGCGGTTGAGACGTTAGCGTTTATACGATTGACATCATGTTACGTGACCTTACGAGGCAAATTGCAGCATGACAATGTTAAATCGACTTGTCAAAGGGTAGAAAAATCCTTCAGCAAGGACTTTGTGAAGGTCTTTGGCAGTTGAACGTTGACGGTGAGCATCACGCTCTTGACGTCTTTTCTCAACATCCATCCGAGATGAGAAAGTGCGGACCTTGAGAGCATTCGGCCCAGATATGGCGTCTGCAGCATCGGCTGCAAGTGGTTGAAGCGAAGTACGTGACATTTCCCTCGTGAGTGCCGCCACGGGAGATTTATTTGAATCTTGGAACATGGCCTCGAGCGCCGGCGAAAGTCGCTTAGATGGGAACGAAGTTTCTTTCAAAGCAGGTAAGCCCAGTGCCTTCGCATCGTCTTCGCCATTCCCAGCAATCTCCCGAGCGCTGATGCCTAGGGCCGTAAGCACCGCGGATCGTTGCACTTGAGAGAGATCTCCTTCAAAGAAGATGGCAGCAAACCAGCGGCCCATTTTTTGGGGCTGTGAGACAATTAAAGCAATCATGCTTTGAAGGCGAGCTTCATGAAATTGGGGATGGTCATTTTCATTTTGTAGCCCAATGATGGTTAGTGCCAGCTCCTCAATCTGCTCTGCCAATTCACTACCGAATCCTGTTTTACGGCGAATTAATGATGGTGCAGTCGAGATAGCGAGATGGAAACGTTCAACGTTCTCGTTATCCCGAAGATATGTGATAAGATCACGGATATACCTGGACATATATTAGAGTCTGCAGAGAGATAATAGCGATAGGACTTACACAGGCGCTGTTGGTTTATTTCGCTGAACAAGGGTTGGGTCGTCTTCCTCATCTTCAAGATCATCATCAGGCTTCTCATAGGGAATAAGATCGTCGTCTTCCCCATCTTCCTCATCTTCATCCTCGCTAATGACTTCCACTATCCTTGATCCCTTAGACGCGGCTTCGGGCTTCTTTGAGGATTGTGTAGGTTTGGGCTTGAGTGGCTCGGTGTTTGCGAGACTTTTCATTGACTCGAATGATCCGACCTCGTCAAAGACCTTGGTCAAACTTAAGTACCAACCAGTCTCTTCACTTTTCATTTCTTCAAGGTCAAATTTCATTGCATTAGCTGTTTCATCAACCAGGGAAGAAATCCCGGTTCCGACGACCATCCCCATGTAGCGTGCTCGGTTTGAAGAGGATGCAAGCCGGTTTGATACGGCACTGAGATACGCCCTTGAGCGGCCTGCCTCTTTGACCCGAGACAAGTCAAGTCGATGGAGACGGCTTGCGGTCAACAGTATGACTTGACTATTTGCTGTTCGACATTAATTTTGAAATCTGAACTTCGAGAGAAAAACCCGAGCTTACCGTCATGATCACGGTCACTATTGTGATTAATTGTGAACTTGTCACCGAAATTCTCCAGTGTCTGCATAAGCAGGCTTTGAAGAGCGTCTGTCGAGAAAATTTAGTATTGATTTACACATGATGTACTCAATTCATTTACCAGCGTCAAAAAGTGTCAGAATACCACGATATATCGCAGTTGGGAAAGTCGATGCGAATTGACCTTTGGACAGCCATTCTGCAATTTGCTCCTTCAATTCGGCACGCTCACCAATGATAAAGGAGAAAAACGCAGCCACACTCGACGCTAGATCAACGCCCTTGCTTTGGTCTGCAGGATAGTCAAATGCACGAATAGAAGGGTGCTTGACGGGCAGATCCACGAAGATGAGCTGAAGGAAGGTAAGTTGGGCCGACTGTCTGAGATGACTGAGGAATGAGCGAAAACCACTTGAAAATGATTCATCAGAAAGAACGGGCAAGTAGATATCCGGTACTAGATATGCTACGATACTCATCAGCAAAGTTAGATTGCCACGGAATAGTATACCCACAAGAATAACCTAGACTCAAAGAGCGCTCTGCCAAAGATGCCACTGAGATCCACCCAGCTTTATCACTGGCATCGAGTCGAGAAATAAACAAGGATATATTACGCCCAAGCCATGGAGCATAATGGCGGCCTTCGCTAATCCATGTTATGGAAGAATCTGTTGAAGATCCGCTCAGGCAAGTAAATGCCTCTGCTGCGACCGAAATGATCTTGCCAGAGGCTATAAGTGACACTAGTTCATTCCACGCAATATGTTGACGTGCTTGATTTTGGTAAAGGGCTTCGATATCTTTACGCAAGCGGAACAAAAAGTCACTAGGTTCCAGCAAAGCTGCAATGACTGCTAGCAGATCTCGAATAACAGAATGATTCCTGGAGCCCTCAGCTTGTTGAGATGAGTTCCCTGCGGACGCGACAAGGAGCCGGAGGTGAGAGACCAAAGCCCCAAGCCCTGGCACACTGCTAAAACAGCGTAGTAATGTGGAGCTTAACTTCACGTCTCTGGATTTCCTCTCATCGCTGAGAAGTGCCCAGTGATCTGGAACAGTCGTGCTGACTAAAACCTGGAGAATCTGTGTCGTGTCAGGCCCTGGAACCCGAATATCATGATTCAATTTCCTGGCTTTAGAATATGGGTCCAGTATCGTAAGTGCTGCCGTCAGCTCCTCATGAGAAGGTCTTGACTTGAGCAAATCTATAATCTGATTGGGTGCAAGTTCATCATCAAGATCCAAAGTGGGTTTGGCCCTGGAATATTTCCCACTGCTTGACTGGACCGTGGTCAAAGAGGGCTCTGCGTTCTGTTTGACGGTTTTGACAGCCGTCAGGAGCCCATCCATGCTGATGATAACAGTGTTGGTTGCAAAAAGAAGTTGATGGATTGTGAGTGGATTGTTGTATGCGGGCCATCACGTGACGAATTTGCCTCGTCCACCGCGCAAGGCCAGCTTGGTATGCCCCTCCTCCACGTCTGACTCCGGCTGAGGTATTTCCAGAATCCAGGGTAACTGGTTTGATCTGAAGTGATCAAGGAGTGCTTGCAGTTTCCAGGGCTCTCCAAAGATCCGTGCCGGAAAAAAAAGAGCATCGTTCAGAAGAGGATCCAAACACGGCAATCCACGGACCGCATCTACTTGTTGCGGTGCTCTATTGAGCGCCCCATCCTATCGAAATGAACACGAACTCTGAAGAGCAGCAGCGATGGTATTATTGTTCAAGATAAAAAAAAAAGTGAAAAAGAGACCAGGTATTAACATCCCATAGGAAATATCTTCACAATGTCCTCTCTAAGCCTGGCCCATTCACCGATCCAGACTGGGAGGCAGGTCAGACTCCAATCGATGTGTTGGAGTCATCGAAAATTTTGTGAGAACAATGATTCAGTATGGAAGGAATCGTCACTAACAGCTGCTCTAGGGTGATGTTAGTCTATATAAACTGGATGCCGGTCCAAACACCGTTGACTAATACTTTCATAGTGGTGCCGGTGGCCTAGGTTGTGAAATTTTGAAGAACCTCGCACTTTCAGGCTTCAAGGACATTCACGTTATAGACATGGGTAATTAAATTTGTCGAGATTGCTACAGCAGATTGCTAATGTCAATAGATACTATCGATATTTCCAATCTCAACCGGCAATTTTTGTTCCGCCAAGCGGATATTGGAAAGCCCAAAGCTGAAGTGGCCGCTGCATTTGTCGAGAAACGAGTCAAGGGGGTCAAGATTACCCCTTATGTGGGCAAAATACAAGACAAAGACGAAGATTATTACATGCAATTTAAGATCATTATTTGTGGTTTGGATAGCATTGAAGCACGACGATGGATTAACTCCACCTTGATAGCCATGGTCGACATGGAAGATATGGAGAGTCTGAAACCTCTCGTTGATGGTGGAACTGAAGGTTTGCAATCACCGGAACATTTCACTCCTGTGTTGGGAGAAGTGAAGACTGATCATTCCAATAGGTTTCAAGGGCCAAGCTCGTGTCATTTTACCCACACTCACATCATGCATAGAATGCCAGCTTGATATGCATGCACCCCGTCCTGCAGTACCACTATGTACCATCGCTACTATTCCCCGTCAGCCTCAGCATTGCATTGAATGGGCTCATCAAATCGCATGGCAAGAAAAGCGTAAAGATGATACTTTTGATAGCGATGATATGGAACATATCTCGTGGATATACAACGCGGCTCTTGAGCGAGCATATCAATTCCATATTCACGGCGTGACTTTCCAAATGACTCAAGGAGTTGTCAAGAATATCATCCCAGCAATTGCATCCACAAATGCCGTGATCGCAGCATCCACAACATCGGAGGTGTTGAAGATCGCTACTGGCTGCAATCCCTATCTTGAAAACTACATGATGTACGCAGGCGAGGAAGGGGTGTACACATACACCTTCGAGGCAGAGAAGAAGCCGGACTGCCCTGTCTGTGGTAATCTCGCTCGGAACATGAATGTGGACCCTAACATGACCCTGGGTGAATTTATCGAGAGTCTGGGGGAGAAGGCAGAGGCTCAATTGAAGAAACCAAGTATGCGAACAGAGGAAAAGACCCTCTACCAGCGCTTTCCACCTCAGTTGGAGGAGCACACGCGACCCAACCTTCGGTTGAAACTTCATGAGCTTCTTGAAAACGGCCAGGAAATTGCAGTCAGCGACCCAGCCTACACTATCGATTTTCGTTACCGGCTGCACTTCAAATAAAAAAAAAACCCCCTAGGTTTTTATCAAAGGCGGCTATCATCTTATGAATCAACGTTAACTTTTCAATCAACTCTTTAAGATGTCCAATACAGCTATCGGCCCTCCGTTCTAATAACAAGTGATATCCGGACTCCGGCCTAGTAAAGCCAACTTTGGAACTGAACTTTTTCATAACTGTACACCGCAAAAAACGTAAGGACAAAACATGCCAACGCCTATAAAATGCATCATATATGGAGCCACGTGAGGTGAGGAACACCTCTAGGCCATCAGATCACCCAAACCGCGCTTCCAGCGGGCACACTTCAATTTCAGGACCTTGACAGCCTCCAAGAAGAGAACATCGCTCTCGAATTGACCTGTGCTCTCAACGTTGAAGATGAAGTGATCCCGTACACGGCCGAGTTTAACCTTGCCCTGGAACTCATCGTGACGCAGGCACTCTCGGCTGACGGTGTCGTTGAACGCATCTTTTACCACAGCCTTCTGTTCACCGGCATGTCCCTCGTATCCACTTCCACGACGCGATGCCTCCTCGGAAGTGACAGGCTCGAGACCAATGACACCCTTGGTGGCAAACTTCTTCGCATCATCGCCGAGAATCGGGCGCTCAATCTTGATATCGGGAAGGAGACGATAACTTGCAGTAGCGACAGGAGAAAATTTCGCATGGTCGGCTCCAATGCCCTTGATACAGTGCAGTTCCATTTCGATCTTTTGTCCCGGGCGAAGCTTTGCGATGAGGATATCGGGGTTGACTGGCTGAATAGCGCCATCGCCATCAAAGTACTCTAGCTGACGACCAACGGGTTGGAAGCTAATATCCTTGGCATAAACGTGGGCGTTGTGATAAAGCTTGCGCGGATCTTGCTCGCCCGAATCGGCATCGGTATTGATGGTGCACTCTGCGTCGAGGTGCATCACGACCGTATTGAAATCGCTCGGGGTATCGGGTGGCAAGCCGTCGTCTTCATCAGACTCCTTGCGGAACCATTGCATCCAGTTGATTCCCTCCACATTTCCCTTTAGAGGGATCAGACCCAAACGTTGCGCAAGAACCTCATCTTGGATGACGGAGGTGTTGTTGTGCACGAAGACAAACTCGATAGCCAAAGTGGGGATCTCGGCCATGAGAATTCGACGGAAGGCATTGGCGACAGCAGGGTCTAGTCCAATTAACGAGAAAGAGGCTTCGTATGGGTCATTGCGGTGGAAGTCGACATTGAAGTTCTATAGAGTATTGTGAGAAATTCCCTTGCTTCTCACATTATCTACCGTTGTAATGTTTTGACGTACTTTTTTGAACTGATCAAGCGCCCAGCTGTGCGATTCTCCAGGCCAGTGACCCGGAAAGTCCGTGGAGGGGATGTTCGTGACAGTTTCGCTGTTAACACCAATGATCTGTGATGGATTAGTTGCTGGTGTCGATTTAGGAGAAGGAAATGATTAGACTAACACGACGGCGCTGCAGCTCCTCCTGCGATGGAACAAGAGGCGCCATGGTGGGCAAGTGAAGGAGATTGGAGGTAGGTGAAGTTTAGAAGATCGGCGATAAGAATAATTTCTTGAGGTATTTTTCTGTGGCCTGAGGCAGAGAGATTGAGTCATTTATTCTGCACAGCGCTGGCAGTAGCACTTGGTGCAAAATGTAACACGCCTATCCTATTTTGGACTAGACCATGAGGATGTGGGTGAGCTATAGATGACCACTTGGGCCAACCAGCGTTGGGCTGATGACCCGGCAGCTCCACACGTGACCTTACCAAAATGGAGCGCGACCTCATCTTCCATGTCTCCAGAGTTCCTTTTCCCGCAGCGAGCCCACTCTCCACATTGAAGCCATTGGATGTGCCTGGTTTGAGGCCCGTATTCCTCTCTCACTCCCTTGGACCTCTCCCCTCATTCTCCTCCATGGCCGCCTCCTTCGCTCGCCTGGCGGGCAATGGCCCCAAAAGGCTCTGTCTCCGCCCCTCCACCTATTTGAACACATCCGTGCCTCGATCTCGCTCAATTGCCACTACCGTTCCTCGTAGCCAGGCCGAAGCGACCAGCTATCAGGCCACCAGACTCATTCCAACCGACCCGACCTTCACTTCCCTTGCGAACAAGGGCCTTCCGGAAGACCCCGACGCTGCTGGTCTCGAATCCGAAGCCGAGGGTATCGATCGCAAGATTCGCCACTACACTGTCAACTTCGGTCCTCAACATCCAGCTGCTCACGGTGTGCTGCGTCTGATTCTGGAGCTGAATGGTGAAGAGATTGTCCGCGCCGATCCTCACGTCGGTCTCCTGCACCGTGGAACCGAGAAATTGATCGA
>KZ119430.1:0-17301 GCA_002153405.1 Mycosphaerella populi pn0402
AATCTCTTCCTGTATAACACTTCATGTCCGATGCTGTAGACGAAGCTTTAATTCTCCTATTATTCGGACTGTTCATGTATTTCTAGATCGATACACGTGCCATAATGAATATCGAATATCGGTCTATTCGCTATTGAATTTCAATCGTAAAACTTCCACATAATGCTGTAGCGACATTCCATGCTGTGAATGAATGATTCTGTTCATATTGAAAATGCAAGTCTCGGTCAAGCCCGGATCTACCTCGGTCTTATCATTAATGAAACAAGAAGAAGGAGCCATATGATAATGAAAATGTAAACACCGAAAGAGAACCAAATAACTGCAATCTTGTCACTCCGTCACTCCCGATCGAATGTAATGAAAGTGAGAAACTTCCTGGGGCCTCGTGTATGTACCCTGATGAACTCTGGTCGCCTAGGTGTAGCTTCGCATCGCATCAAGGTATCCAGTTCCACCTCGCAGATCTTGATCAAACGTTTCAGCCACCTCCAACACACGCTTGATATGGTCCATGGAAAGAGGCGTTTTCTCATTGACAGCTAGTGCCTGTGCCGTACGAACAGAATTTTTAATCTAATTTACCATGTCAGTAAAGCGTCTTGAAAAGGACTCGCGCAAACTGGAAAGCCAAACGCAACAGGCTTTCACGTACCTGTCGACCATTGAGCGTATGGCGTGATAGCTTGTCGTAGTCGTCTTCTGTAAACACTGCAGTCTGTACACCCTCAATAGCCTTAACCCGCTCCAAGAACATCTTCCAAATGCTGCGCTTCGCTTTCGTCGCGAGGTCCCCATAACGTAGTGCCACGTGGATACGTGACTGGAAAGCATCGTCAAAAGTCTCGACTCGGTTTGTCGTCAAGAACAGGATGCCCTGGAAGGATTCCAGCAGACGCAGGAATATGCTCACAAGTGCATTTCGGTGAATATCATGAATGGTGCGCTTCTCCAAGAAGATATCTGCTTCGTCCAACAAGAGCACCGCTCCCCACGAGTGCGCAATATCCAGAATCTTGTTTAATTCCCCTTCCAAAGTTCTTGAATCCGTCCCCAGCTCTCCAGCACTAACCATATACAATGGCCTTCGCAGTAGTTCAGCAATACCTTCCGCCGTCAACGTCTTTCCTGTCCCAGGCGGGCCATGCAAAACGGCAACCAAACCCTTGCCCTTGCCCTGAATAACATCGTCGATATTCTGCGCAGCATGGAAAGTATGAGACTCGACGAGTGCCTTAACGATAGATTTCTGGTTCGCCGGCAGAACGAGGGAGTCAAAGGCATCCTTGTCCCATTCAATGTCGCTGACTCCCGAAATAGTAAACTCGAGCCACATTTTCTCCGTGAACGCGAAGCCCAAAACCACCGGACTGGCAACCAGCAGTTCTTCCTCTGTGAAATCACGGTCTTGAGGTCCCGAGCCACCGCCACCTTCAATCCGATCCATGTTTTCCTTCTGGATCTCGTTGCCTCTCTCATCAACCTCCACTTCAACGACGCGGGGGGACCCATCGTCACCCTCAATCACCTTGTACACAGTCCGAGGGGTATCAGACTGTCCTCCATGCTCAGAGTCCGAATCCGATGCACCGCAGCAGCACCCGCCATCGCTTCTATCATCCTCGAAATCACTCATACCAGCCTCTGACGGGTCCAACAGGTCAGGATCCTTGGGACGGACAGTGCTAATCGGGTAATTTGGATTAATGCGTCGATGGATGGCAGGATCGATCATTATTCGACTTTCAATGTTGACCTTAGCCACCGACAGTCGTTTTTTCTTGTAGAAAGCCATGCCTTTATGGAAGCGATAGTTCATCCCTCGAAGCGCGACAAAGCGCTTCCCCCGTTCCACGAGTCTCTGCCGCAGAGCCTCCGAGTCCCGATGGTATTGCAGCGGATAGCAGGCAAGACTGGTGATTTTACGTGCGCCCTTAAAGGCCTCAACCTCGGCCGACATAGTCCCAAACCCAAAGTCCTTGCCGTCGTACTCGAGGTATCGCCCCTCGACGCTGTACCACTGGCCCTTCATAAAAGAGGATTCCTTGATAGCGTACTCGATCTTGAAAGCACGGGGCTCGTCGGCATTCCCGTAGGTAGGGGTGTAAGCGATAGTGTTAGGCTTGTACAGCGCCCACAGCAGTTCGAACGTAATAGTGTTGGCTTCGAGCAGAGGGTACAGGGTCTTCTTGGTCTCTGCGTAGTCGGTATCAAGATACTTTATCAGGATCTTGAGGTGGGCGGCCTTGGTTGCGGCAGTCTTTCGCGCTTTGCGCTTTTTATCACTTCGGGACAGCTTCTTGAGTTCCTTCATGTATTGGCGGGTTTCCTCGAGATACAAAAATAGCATGTTGGGGTCCACAATTGCCGGCTCTTGCACTAGACTTACGCCCTTCACGCCGTCCATGACTTTAGCTAGAGCCTCGCGCAGATACTTACTCTTGATATCGACAACAGTTTCGAGATACTTGTTCTCCCAGTTGAACTTGCGGCGGACCGTAAAGATATACTGGTCCCACTCATCTGCATCATGGTCCTCAACCGTTTCTGTGAGTTTGTACTTGTGGATGGTATTATCCCAGACTAGAAATGATTGCACCTAGTTAGTCCTGCAAAGCAATAACCAGCCAATAGCTCAAGCAAGCAGAGATGAGAGGAAGATGCAGGAAATGTAAAGCAGATTAAGAAATCCCAAAAAAGGGAAAAAAAGGAAAAAAATGAAAAATGAAAGAAAAAAACCGACATACGTTGATCAACCCTCTTAAAAGCCACCTTCGAAGCAGGCTTCTTTTTCTTCGAGCGCTTCTCTCTCCTCGTCTCAGTAAGAGCATCCTCCGAGCCTACATCATCCGTGCTCTGTTCCCGCAGACGCTTCGAACGCTTCTTCAGCGTAACCTTCGCCACGAGCTTCCGGAGCAATTTCCCATCAAACTCCGAATCAGAGTCATACGAGGCCTCTGAGTCCCCATCGCTCGCAACAGAGTCGTCCGTTTCCGAGTCCGAGGTAATTGCCCTCCGCGAACGCAGCCTCCGCTTCTTACGCCGCTTCTTATCCTTCAGGGCGCGGCGAGCGCGGGCCTTGGCACGGAGACGCTGTCGCTTACGCTTCTCGGAGTCTGATTCGGAGGCGATGGATTCGGAGTCTTCGTTCTCAGACTCAGTCTCGCTGGAGGAGCTGTCAGAAGTTTCAGAGCTGGTGTCGGAGGAGGAGTCTTCATCCGAGCTTCTGTCACTGTAGCGCTTCTTCTTATTCTTCCTCTTTGGCTTTTTCGAGCCTTGTTTGCCGTCCGCGTGCTTCTTGCATGCAGCGGGAGGTCCAGTTTTGGGAGTTGTATCGGGGGGCACGGTGGTTGCAGTAGAGGCATCCTTCACGGCCACGTCGCTGGATGGCTGGACAGATCCATTAATTATTTCGGAGGATGGTTCGACTTCGTGCTTGGTGTCGTTGTCTGCAGCTTGCTCGGCCATGGTAGATGTGGAGCTGCCCCGAGCTCTCCCGGTGGAGACAGTGGGGGTGCTGAGGAACAATAAAGACGGCGGGAACAAAAGGAGCAGGACAAGGGGGAAAGCGGGAAAGCGAGGAAAGAGGGAATGGCGATTTAGAGACAGGGATAGAGAGAGAAAAATAGAGAGTGAGAGAGTGAGAGAGAGAGTGAGCGAGAGGGTAAGACGGCGGCTTTAAGTCCAGGCTGGGAACTTTTCAAGGATGCCAATGGGGGGAAAGCAAGCGGACGCAGCGAGAAATGACAAGACACCAATCATGAAGCCCCACGCCTCGATGCGCTGGCCGTATATACGTTGGGTCTGTTAATACATCGCTTGAAACAGGCGCCTTATGGCTGCCTTTAGTCATTTGACGGGGAAAGCGCCGCGGCTCCGCCCTGTTTGCTCGGCTCTTGGTTACGGTCACACATACCCTAGTCCCTGGGGTCGCCCTGGTGAGGCAGGCGCAGCGTGTTGGCTTGATTGGCTCTTCTTTGTTCTTTCATGTGGAGATGCTTTCCATCGTATCTTGCTGTTTTTCATTACCACTGTCGGAGTCGGGGGTTGACGCATCTGGCCAGGATTACAATTGTGGAGTTGGTGCTATGCAGCTCTGGTGGAGAATGAGGCACATGAGGGCATGTCCTCTAGGCTCCAGGGCCGATTGGAGCATTGGGGGCCAATCACACGGCCATGGATGTCTACGCAAAGCCTCGTTCATAGCGTGGAGCTTAGGATCAGTTGGCTTTTCGCAGGGTTTCGACCCATGGTATGCTAGACAAGACTTCTGGTATGGGATGGAACCCTAGCAGAAAGCTCCATTCATACTATGACTGTACTAGGATACCCGGGTTAACACCTCTTTTCAGAGGCAGCAGACCATCCAGATGGATGCCTGGATTACCAAAAGTCTCAAATTTAAGACTATCACGCTTTGTATGTATTTCGGCCTTTGGTGATGTCGGTCAAAGGATGGGTTACGCACGTCCTCGTCGAAAGCCCTCAGGTAGCTGTACCTATGGACTGATCGCATATGAAAAGAGTAATAGCATTCCTTGAATCGGATCGCACCAGGCAAAAGAGCCCATATCTGACGAACGCTGGAGATGTCGGTGTGCGCAGCATGCATGAACGCATATAACGCCAACTTTAATCGAGACCGCTTTAGTGCGGTTATGCGCAAGTACCTTCTCTGGGGCTGTTAACGACACATTGGACTCGGTGTGGGAGAGAGAGGAATTCCCATTCGAAACCGATGGTTATAACTTTGGATGTTGAAATAAACGTACAGAGAATATTATAATGGGATCTGTGTCCAAAACATGCATTTGTACGGAGTCAACGGTTGGTTAAATTCCAGCCCCACAGGACCAACCCATGTACAGTCTGGCTATAAACGGGAATAGGAGAATCAAGTCAGGCGATAAGTAGGTATCATATACAGAATTCGATTCTCATAATTTAATTTATCGACTTATGCTAATCATCTAATAGCCTCTCATGAGAGCTCAAGGTGCCAGCTACCACCCGGCACACCCGCCGCAACACCATTAGTGATGGCAAAGCGCTGGCCCTGCGAAGAAACCAAAGTTCCCGCAACAGGCAATTGGACCTGACCAGCAGTTGATGCCGGGGTACTGAACTCAAAGCTCTCAAAACCACCACTAGAACTGGCGTTGAAATTCACCGAGAACTGTCCCAGTGAAGTCGAGAAACCCGCATCCACTGATGTCAAATTTCCAGGCTGCGGAGCAATCAGCCATGTGCTTCCACCAGCCGCTGTAAGCTGGATCCCTGCTGCGTATGCCATCAGAGCATAGGTCGGGCCGGTGGACCAGCCATGTGCGTGGGAAATGCGGGCGTCGTCGCTGTATGGAGCGTAATGGATTGAGCCGTCGGTAGAGTATCCTTCTATGAAAGTCGAGTTGGTCATGTTGGCGTTGTTAAGCATGTATCCCCATTCAAGGCGGAGCAGGTCCAGGGCATTGTTTGGGAGGCCGGCGATGTAGTGAGCTTGAAGTTCGAAGCTGCCGATGAATGGAGAGATGGTTGCTCCAGCCTCGGGCGCGGGCGCACCATAAGCCCCCCAGCGAGCTTTGAGCTCGTTAGAGATTGTAGTACTCTGGTTGGTCGATGTAGTCAAGTTAGACTTGATGGCCCATGTATTGCCATCTTGTGGGTATAGAGTGGTGGTTTCATTGTCCTTGAACAGGCCGGCGGAAGAGTCCCATAAGAGGCTGTTGGCCGCTGATTTGACCTTTTCGGCAGTAGATGACCAATTAGCGTTGTTCGATGTTTGGTTCAGGACATTGGCGAGGTTCTGGGCATCTTGAAGAACGAAGTAGAGAATCGCATTGGCTTCGATATTCTGCTGGTTATTAGCGACTGATCCAACCTGTTAGACAAATCACGCGCATAACATACGTGTCCTCCCATGCCAAATCGCAGCCAGTCGCTAGGGGCTGTAATATTTGCCAGTCCAGTGCTGTCGACAGCTTCCAATGCCCACTGAATGCCTCGGGTGTATTGGTCCCAGTAGCTTGACAGCCAGTTTGTGTCGCCCGAGAATCGGTACAAGAACGATAGGCCGATCAAATTATGTAAGTGGTAAGTGTAGCTCACAGCACCATTGAATGGTGTTCCTGAATATGGAAGCATGCCATTAGAAAGCTGTAGTGCGTACAGCGATTCCAGGCCCATTTGAATACTATAAAGGTCCCCAGTGCTGACAGCAATACTCTCCAAAGATATTGCCATGTCACCTGGCCAGACAAGACGGTCTCGCTTGGCTCCATCAGTAATCGTACTGCTCCCATTCGCAATAGTGACGTTGTTGTACCACTGGTTCCACTGAACGCCGTTGGCTTGGGAGGTAATCGCGTCGCCATTCTCGGGTGGGATAGTGCAAAGCTGGTTGGTGTAAGCACCAGAATACCAGATCCGGTTGATAAGCTCATCATCCGAATGAAACCAGCCTGTATAGGCTTGAAGGTCTTGAAGAGGTGCTGCGGTGAAATTGATGGATAAAGATGTCAGAGGTACTGTTGCTGTTGTGTTGCTCACGACGGTAAGGTAGCGGAAACCGCCTCGCATGTACATCTTGTCGGGGGTGTATGTGTTGGCTCCAGTCCCAACCTGGAACCATAAGGGAACATCAAGGCCTGAGTTACCAGTAGCATCACATCCTTCCGAACTGATCCAAATACTAGACTCTGTGAAAGTCACCCCCAAGAAGGCGTCTGCGGAAGAAGATGCGCCTACTCCCAAGGAAACAAGGCCTGCGATATTCTTGCCAAAGTCATACGTGACTGAGGAGACGCCATTGAAAGTCGCACCACTGCTTGAAGGCTGGGTTAAAGCTTCTGGGCTCGTGACGGAGCCATTTGTCGAATGAACTGAAGTGGGAATCACAGTTCTCGAAGCCGGGGCAAGGATGTACTCCTGGTATGGCACCGTTGCTGCGGCTGCTACAGCAGGCACGAGCAACGCGTGGATTAATTGCATAGCGAAAATATCCCCTCTTTTTAGAACTAAAATATTATCTACTCAATCACTAGCGCCGACGAGCCCGACTTATATAGTCGATTCAGCGGTGGGAGCAGTGGGAGCGTAGTGATTCGAACGTCATCCTTCTTCAGGGGCGTAAGCTTTAAGGCACCGTTCGGGTCATTTGGCCCCGGGCTTTTAGAGTAACATTATTTCCTCCACATCCTCTCCACATTCTGTGAACTTTCTTTGCATCCTGTCGGTGGATTAACACCCGACGCTTTTTTTTTGGCACGGAAGGGAAGTGTGGGGTAGCCCCAGCCATCCCCACATACACCCCTGCTCAATCGCCCCAAGTTGGGACTTTTGCGATGAGAATGCAAGAATAAGATCGGGGAATTCCTATTTAACCATCAATCCCGAGGCTAGTTTCCTTTACAATGCCTGGGCCAATGCCCCAAAGCACCACTGAGCCAAGAAGCCTCAATTTAGTATACCCGAAGAAAGCCCGCGCGATTTAAAGGATGATGGACGGGATAATACGTAGGATCATGCTTAATCAATTTAGAAAGCTTTCTGCCTATCTAACAAATTAATACTCCACATTACCTAAACCTTTTCCGTTAATACTAGAATCATTTCACCCAACTGTTTCACGTCATAACTGTGTTATATGGTCCACTCGTGACCTTCAATTGATAATATTTACTCCGTAGTTCTTGCGCCATATGAACCTTGGAATAACGAAGCCCCACATCATTCCGCAGTTGAGCCACGCCACCTTTGGTAATGTTGTAAAGTGCTGACATATTTCGTTGCGTGTGCCGAGATTTGGGTCATGTAGGGGGTCGTGGATTAGTTTGAGAAATGGTGTTGGCGACTGCAACCTTGGAAGCTATTGACATTTGATCTAATCACTCAATTGTCCCTTGACCCGGGAAAACACGTGCAGGAATTCCGATGGATCACCACAACAATTTACCCAATGTGTTCCCTGGACAATGAAAGTACACTGGAACTCTAGATTTTACGATGTCCTTCCAAGGTTGTTGCTCTGTGCCTCTTCGTACACAGAATCTGCCTCTTCATTCGTTTCGAAACATCGCTTGGGTTCATCTTAGAAAATCCCGCTTAGACGGCCAAATCATACAAGACTTCTTGCTCTGATACATATTTCTCGTATTTATGATAAGCCCGGGAAGTTCTCTCGACAAGATCATGCACTTCCAAGTCCATAGATTAATTCTCCTGCGTAAGGTGTACGAGTCGGTGAGCGCTGCGTGTGACCTATCGTTCCTCCACCCTGAAAATGAATTCCAATGGAGCGACCTATTGCATTCATCTTGTTGAAAAGAGTCCGACGTTGATCAGCTGGGATATCTGCGAGACACTTGTCGACCAGTTCCGTTTTAGGGACACTATGAGGATGAGGGTTATAGTCAATATTGTATGGGCGCCATTAATAATGAAGACGTCAGAAAGGCCCCCAGGTGTCACTTTTCCATAAATGGCAATAACTCAATCAAGATTACCCTTTCCAATGAAACACCAACACCACTGCCTATATGGGATGTGCATATGCATGTGGGGTTTTAATATACATGCCTTACAGCGCAAACAAAATCGTGTATTACTTCGATTTCAAAAATCACCATTTTTGAAGTGTGATGGGCGTTTAGTAGCAATATTACAACCTTGCTATGGCTAAAATTCCATGCAGGCTTTGTTCAGCTCAAGTAATCATCAATTTTCCAGTCAACTAGGCTGCACTGTATCCACTTTTTGCCCTCGTGGTCCTTTGATCCGTGTAGAATGGGGTATAATCGACACGATAATTGTGGAACTTCCCAACTTCTTTTTTTATTTCCCATTCTCTTCACAACCTTCGAGCTTAAATTGAACATGAAGGTTTTGGCACTGATCGGGTTGGCAGCTGTAGCAGCTGCGGATTTCAGCTGCATCAAACCAGTCAATCCAATTCCTGCTGGCCCACCGGGTTCATGCTGTCAGCAACTAGACCAAAACTTTCTCCTGAGCTTCCTATACACTGGCAAATTCTGTAAGTCTCTTCTGATTGCTCACGGTCGCTGCCAGGACGAACTTACACAACTGAGGCACAAATGCAATCAAACTGAAAGAAGCCACCAATGGGACCACGACATACATTCCGTGTCAAGAGGGGGAAAAAGCTGCGTGCTGCGATCCGGTGAGACCTGATGAACGGTGGGGGGCATGGTCGAGCTAACGGGGTCATAGCTCCTGACCCAGCTCAATCAAGCAAGCAATCCTGCCTGCGTCTTGCCAGTCTAAAGTTAGGACCTCATAGACATTCTGATGGATTCTTGCAGGTGGTAACTTGCTAGGTCCTGTTTTGTCCAACGAACCTTATAATGCTGTACTCTAGTACGGAATCACGCTGAGATAGACAAAGAACCCTGTTTTGCGCTATAAGGACAAGATCGCCCCTAGGATGGAAAAACAGCATCATGAAAGTGTACCTGAGAGTCTCCAGTTGATAGCTTTATCTAATACAGCAAACCACAGTCCATCATCAATAAATAGTAATCGGATCTACCTTGATCGTAGATCTATATCTCAGTATGTGTGCGGCGTGCCACAATATACGTACGCATGGACGCCCGCCCCGAGCACGTGATATGTCTTCTTAACCGTCTGTTTTGTTCGATCACCAGATCAACATCGCACATTGTATTGCTATACTATGCCACTTGTTCAGTACTCTGATTCAGATTCTGACTCGGGGTCCCCAGAGCCGCCACCGCCAGCCAAGAAGACTCGTCACAATGCTGCTCAGCCGTCAAGTCTCCCACCATTGCCTGCAACATTCCGTGACTTGTACGCGACGAACTCTCGAGTGAGCGTACAAGATGACCCAAGTCTCCACGGAGGGCGAAAACGCGCCATCCCACATGTCGAAGGGAACTGGCCGAGCCATCTCTATCTCGAGTGTATGCAGAGGCGTTTGTTCGCACTGATTTCCTTCACTGACAACAACAGGGTATCCGACGAAGAGAGAGCTAGCCACTTTACAAGAACTTCTGCAGCAGGTATCAAGTAGGAAAGATAGGTCTCTCAAAGTACAAAGCCTACTGCATAGCGACTTAGGCGCCCAATTGCCGTTGCACATCAGTCTGTCGCGATCTCTAGTTCTTCGAACAGAACAACGTTCTTCTTTCATAGAGCTACTAAGCACAAAGGTGAAAGAGTCTGGAATTTACAAGTCAGTACTTGATTAAAACCAAAACCCCCACTTTTTCTGCTCTAATAATCAACAGATTTCAAGTCAAGCCCGACATTCTGCAATGGGTATCGAACTATGAGCGAACTCGCTGGTTCTTGGTCCTGCATGTGGAAAAGCCTCCAGAAGACAATTTGAATCGCCTACTTTATATGTCTAATGGCGTGGTTGGCCGGTTCAACCAACCTCCGCTTTATACAACCTCACAGTCCGCCGGGAAACAAAGCCAAAAAGACCATTCTGATTATTTTCACATCTCCATTGCATGGAGCTTGACCGAGCCCAGTCCAGAAGAATACGATTATGCTCAGAATATTGATATTCCGCGGTTGCTGGGCTTCCAAATCGGCTTTGACTGCATCAAAGCTAAGGTTGGTAATAATGTTACAAGCTTGGCCATGGAAGATGCCCCATAGCTTTTGCAGCTACCCTAGTTCTTCTTGATAAATTTTGGTAGTTTCCTCCAAAATGTGCGAAATCGAATGTCTCGAGATTTCACGAGGCCTTACTATATCCTCGAGTGTCGAGTAGCAAGCCTCGTACTGATTTTATTGCACGTGATCGATTATGAATCGTGAGCACGGACCATGACAGCTTCATGTTGCTGTCCAGAGGCGCGAACTACGCGTCCTGCATAATCGATATGGAGATTCCGTCGGTGACTCTTGTATGATTCTGAATCCCTAATAATTTCTCACTTGTCAAGGTTTTTTTGGCTAATAAAATTGCTCTTATAGGACGACCTTGGGGCCTTCCAGGCTTCTCACTTTGGTCATCGGACCATTGCGCACCCCCAACCAGACGCTGTTGACACCGCACCCGAAGTTGACGAAGACCTTGGGTACTACGAGGATGGAGTCAAGCGGACAATCACGGACGAACAAATTCGGATCTTCAGACATAGCGAAATCCACGCGTTGCTTCGAGAACGAGAACTAGAACAAGAAGACTCGGATGATGGGCCACTTTACCGAGACAGCGAAGATACTGGAGAGATAAGTGGGGATGATGCAGAGGGAACTCGCAAGCATTCAGAAAATTCAAAGCAAACCTCCTTGTCAAGCAACACGCGCTCAGCAAAATATGCCGAAGTTGCGGGCGGTGATCAGGAAAACCACGAACACGATGAGAGAGCTCACGGAGGCGCCAAGGGCTAGTTCGCAAGACACATTACTCGAATTTTATCACGATACCCGAGTCTGAGGCGACCAGGCTGCTCTTGTCAATGAAGCGCCACAGTCAATCGATGTTGGGCCCTTGTTCCAACGAGTCAAGCCCCCTCACAAATATCGACGCCAGGCAGCGGGCTCCTACTATTCAAGCATTGCCTGCGCTCTGTACGGTGCTTGAGGAGAGATACTCAACTGCATAGAAGGTTAGTTCAATTGCGTTTTCCTTTGTATTCCCTCGACTATCATGACGAAAATTTGTTCATCCTTAGTCGGATCGCCATACCATCTGCGGATGTGTAAGGATTTGACGACTATAATCTTCTCTCTGAAAGATGTCGTTGCATGCATTTGATCTCAGCAGCTCTAATTGGAATGCAAACTGACTTACATAGCCAGCAGAATAATAGGGCTGGTCCACAACCGGTGTGAAATACATACCACGTCACATGTATTTGACCATACGCAGCAATGTATAGGGGAAGATATGTTCAAATACAACTGAAGAGAGCCGATCCAGTAAAGGTGACATGGCCCAATGATCTCCCAAGAAAAGCTTGGTTTTGATTTGTGGAGATCTCAGGTCAAAGGGGATGTCTTTTTCACTTATTCTCTACAATAGTAGGGTCTTAATATTAGCACGTTTGAAAGAAAATTGGAGATTTATTCTCAGTTTGCCTTTGCTAAATCTCTTGCTGCTTGAAAAACAGTGGCACTGAGCACATTCACGCATATGACCACTTTCAAAGACCCATAATTCGAAATCACCCAGGCTAGTCAAGTAATACCCATACTGGTGCATATTTGATCATGATGAATTCAAGCTCAAACAATTTCCATGTCCAGGTCAAACTCTCCCTTTGGTTTGACAACAACAGTTGAGTCCGAGTCTGCACCCGAATCATCCGACTCTAGTTTGACAATAGACTCCTCCGTCATGTCGACAATTGCTTCTTCAAATCCGGAATTCATTTTCTCCTTGACAGGAGCCTTTTTTTCGCCATCATCTCCGTTGGGCTGATCCTGGACCTAGATTCCGTATAATATTAGCGTGAGCCCTTGGTACATGTCGTTATGAACAAACCTCTAGCTCGGAACCTTTCTTCTGCGGAGTTCCATTAGTTGGTTTTTTGGAGATACCTCCACGGCAGTGCGAGGACTCGAGATGATGTCCATAAAGCAGTTGGTCCTCCGTCCAGCCGTGGTCCTTGGCACGTCGGCAAACACGCCAAATGGTTGCTGAACCAAGTCCAGTTATCTCGATAACTTTTTTGTCTCTAACTCCAGCTGCTTTGAGGCCCAGAATAAATCCTTGGCTTGCAAGATCCAGCTTTCCTCGATGCTTGATCGGAGACATAATGAGAAATAGAGAAAAGCTTGGGCAGAGGATGTTGGAGTTGGGGGCTGGTTATGTGAAAGAGAGAGAGGGAAGTTGAGGTGAAGGACTGAGGTGAAGTGTGGGAGTCTCAAGGAGCAGGAACGACCCATCGCTCTATCTAATAGGGAATAATTGTCCTCGAGAAGACTGATCTCCAAACTCATATAGATTTGTCTTGGAAGTGATCTTCCTTTTCTTCAAAATCTTGAATGAAATAAGATATAACATGATTGTGTATGCTTCGTAGGATCAAATTCATATGTTATTAGTGCGTAGATCTCCCTAATCGTGATATGCCATTCAAAAGGTTGTCGCCATACTTTTGTTCAACATCTCGAATCAAGACAAGACGCTTATCAGCGGGCGGTGGCGGCGCAAAACATCATCCCCACCAACCCGCCACTTTCTACCTGGTCTCTCCAACTTGTCCGTCCCAACTTGTCTCAATGGGTACTTTAGAGAACCAATGCGACACTCTCCGAGCGCAGATAGCTGCCACAGAAGTACAGCTGGCTAGCCTCAAAAGAGATCTCTTCAATGCCGAAAAGGCCGCTGCGGCCATCTCCGAGAATGCGATCGCCGCGGAAAATAGCAGTGAAGCCAAAGACACCTCAGCACGCAGATGGCCATTGGAACAAGAAGAATATAAACGGTATGGACGACAAATGATCGTTTCACAAATTGGTCTCCCTGGTAAGTCACATATCTTCATTTTCGCCAACTACATTCCCCTTCGTTGGGTATTTGAGTGGACCTTTCCATGTACACTCCTGTCTATGTTCAAATACTTGTGACTTGGTATAAAACGCAATAAGTCAACTAAACATTGCTCTGATCAATAGGCCAACTCAGATTACGTTCTGCAAGAGTCCTGCTGGTGGGCGCAGGAGGCTTAGGCTGCCCGGCAGCACAGTATCTGGCAGGTGCAGGTGTTGGTACCATTGGATTGATCGATGGCGACACCGTGGAAGTCTCCAATCTCCACCGGCAGGTTCTGCATCGGAGCCAGAATGTGGGTAAGCTCAAGGTCGATAGTGCAATTGAGTCTCTCAGAGAGTAAGTCCCTACATTTCCGAGCGAGGGGTGTGGCTTGAACTCCTAACTTAATCTATATTCTTAGTCTGAATCCCCATCCCACATACATTCCTCACCGAACACACCTTACGCCCGAGAAAGCACCAGAAATTTTTGAAAACTATGACCTCATTCTCGACTGTACGGACAATCCTGCGACTCGCTATTTGATCTCGGATACTGCTGTTCTCGTGGGAAAGCCATTGGTCTCTGCATCTGCTTTGCGCACCGATGGACAACTTGTGGTACTAAATAACCCTCCCCGTCCACCAGGCGACAAAGATGGCGGGCCATGCTATCGCTGCGTTTTTCCCAAACCACCGCCCGCAGATAGCGTAGTCAGCTGCGCTGATGGAGGAATTGTCGGCCCAGTTGTAGGAACAATGGGAGTCTTGCAAGCCCTGGAAGCAATAAAGGTGATCACAAATCCTTGTGATGGTACTTCCAAACCCAAAGACTCCCCTGCTTTGCACATCTTCTCAGCATATTCAAATCCATTGTTCCGCACTATTCGTCTTCGCTCCCGTCGGGCCAATTGCGCTGTTTGCTCTTCCAGTGCTACGGTGACGCTGGATACAATCAAGTCAGGGTCCACAGATTATGTCTTCTTCTGCGGCTCTGCATCTCTGCCTTCTTTGCTAGGCTCAGACGAGCGTGTCTCTCCTCAAGATTACCGAACCCGAGTCTTGGAAAACACCACCTGGAGTAGTTCAATTTCACGGCCCCTTACCCCCAAATCACCAATATTGATTGATGTCCGAGATGAGGCACAGTTCGGAATTTGCAACCTCGAGAACAGTATCAATGTCCCGATATCGAATATCCTTTCTTCGGCTTCTTCTTCTCAACGATCAGAGAATGACAGCACCCACTCTGAAGGAGTCGAGCTGCCTTCATGGGTCCCCGCTGCTATTACTAAAGAGCCTAACAACCCCGTATATGTGGTCTGTCGTTTGGGCAATGATTCCCAGATCGCCGTCAAAAGACTGAAAGGTCTTGGTCTAGACCGGAACGGTGAAAGATTCATTGGTGATATTCAAGGGGGATTCCGAGCTTGGCGAGAGCAAATTGATCCAGAATGGCCTGAATATTAATACACAAAGTCTATTTATACCTGTCTACACATAAAGCAAACGACAAACTTCTTTCGTGTCTGTCTTGGAAACCCAATGAGGGCCTCAATTCCTCCAGATATTTTTGATACCCGCGCAATACCGTCTAGCCGTCTCTTGGAGACCGTCATCAAAAGCTACCCTTCGCTTCCAACCAAGTTTCTCTAGCCGGGAGCCATCAATACTATAGATTCCATCATTGAATGGCTGGTTCTCTACCATCTTAATATAACTAATTCAGATCACCACAAAGCAAGCATGGAATTTTGGAAGTGATGCGAGTGAGGAGAGGCGACGTAAATAATATCTATGTTGGGGTGGACCACTAGATCTAGATAACTTCCATAGGCAAGACAAGAAGATGGTGCATTTATTCTCTCGATGAATTCTTACGCTGTGTCCCTAGAAGTGGAGGATGCAGCTGCTAGATTGCCTATATCTCATCTCGGTTTGCAACATTATCTGCGTAACACTGCATCCCTGCTCGTTGATCAAAGATCCAGGGCGTCCGGGTGGACTTAATGATAGAGACATCGGCTTCTGACGAGGGATTTCTACTAAGTCGCTTTGGTAGAACCTCGGAATGAAACATGGGCTTTACTAAACCGTTGATAGGAAAAATGATGATTTGCGAAGGCAGAGCGCATGTCCTAGACAATGGGTGTCTAGTATTGATGGGTTTTATATCACATATAAGAAAACAGACAGGCTTGCTTAGTGCTCCTCCTCCGGAGGCAACTTAACATCCACGGCGCTTTCAGCATACGCACGATTCTTGGTGTTCTTTTCCGCGACGTATGATTTCACATGTCCCGGTATCTCGCCCACCTTGTTTTCTGCACTTGGAACGGGATCCCCAAATGTCTCCCAAACGGGGATAACGCCTGTCCACACTCGCCCAGTGACTTCCTCATTATCCTTATCCTTCCGATGATCTGAAACGCCACCGTCTCTTATTTTGCCACTGCCATCCACCACAGTCACCTTGAGGATGACTGTGGAAGACATCTCGGCACTATCTGGAGGCACCCGTGAATTGTCCCATCGATCTGTCACCACAGAATTGGTGATCAACTTCATAGCCCAGATCTTTTCCTCTTCATTCGTAACAAGATTGGCATACCCATGCAGAATGCCTGAGCGGTAATTATAATTGTGAGAGTTTGGTGTAAGAGATAAGACTATTCCGTCTACCTTGTTCGCCGCCACGCAGATAGGTAGACCTTTTCCATCTGAGTTGCGTGCCAGGTTCATAATGCGCGAACTAACATAGCCGTGAAGGTAGCATTCGAGAGGCTCATCGATGGTTGCGGAGGGATAATCAAAGGATCCCATTTGTCCAATCATGGGCAAGATTGTTGGAAACGAGTCCTCAGGCCCTGGGTTGAAGGACACTTGAAGCACCTGCGACGCATTGATGATGGAATGAATCGCGCCCAGGTCGTAAGTGGCTGGATTATATCGTCAGTTTATGTTACGCAGCTACGTACTTGCTTGATACACATACCTCTATGCTTGTATCTGTTGACGGTGTTTGATCCTCCCTTAGGGTATGTTAGTGTTCGACCCATGGTATTATGTCGAGGCGGTATATGCAAATAATAAGATCGAAATCCCGAGGGTTTGATATATAGATGAAAACCCAGATAGAAGAAACACAAATCGAGGTCTAAAGATCTTGCGTTTTATAATGACGATAAGCCCCTTCTTGGACTAGATAGGGTAAACTTGCGACGCATTAGGCTTCCCGATCGAGCAGGTACAAGCGGAAACCTAGAAACTTTTGGGGGCAGTCACAGAATTTGAAGAGGAAGATACTCGCATGATGGTTCCATATTTGTTAATTATTTCATTGCCTGGGTTCAGAAACGGATTCGCCTGCCTAAGAAAAACAATCACTTTTCTGGTTACAATCCGAGGCGCGAGCTGCGCGGTAAGGTTTGGTAGTATTATCTCACGCATAGTATCAAATTTGTGGTAGCGACAAATACGAATAGCCATATTATATTATAGCTTACAGACTTCCTTTAGGTATTTTTAGAAGGGAGAAATTGCTGTCGAGTAAATAAATACTATGTAAGATGTCGATCATACCAGCAAGAACATTTGTCACACAACATAGGCTTGAATGTATGTGCAATGTGCACCCTGATTGGTCCTTCGGATATTTCGAAACTTACTGGGGTTTTTTTTCTCTTCGTGAGGCATCATAGAACTATTTCTCAAATGATTATAGATCGTCGCAAAAAAGACAGATGTTTTGAAATTGGAAAAGGAAGGTAGGCTGGGGAAAAAAAAGAACTCCCAATGGGGGAATCGAACCCCCGGCTGTCGTGTGAA
>KZ119430.1:17876-72913 GCA_002153405.1 Mycosphaerella populi pn0402
AGACGACGATGTTAGCCACTACACCAATTGGGATGTTCCACTAGGCTATTTGCGGATGAGTTGAAAATTCTGTCATTTTTTGCCCATATGGTCCTAGTTCGTACCGTATCAACCCGACCAGCCGCCTCTTTCTATTCTCTTGTTAATTTTCGTTCTGTTTATCTACTGTGGGAGCCTACTAGATGTGATTTTTGATTGTGCTATTGGAAAATGAGGGGGTATAACTCTAGTATGCAACTACTACTACCTATATGTATTCTCGACATGTATCTTTACTAAATGGAGCTTGAATCTGGCATCCATGGATCTACTTCAACTTGAACAAATATATATCCGAGCCACATTCAACTTCCAAGGTTAGAACAATTCTCCCTGCAAGTTGTACTCCAGCTGCATGGCAATTCGTTAGCGTTCAAATTATTTCATATAAACGTAAAATTTTAAAAAATCTGTGCGTATTATTATATCATTGACGATATAATAATTGCCAATTATTTTGATGAAATCTCCAACAACACCACCTGGGAATACTGAACAACGTCCCGAGGTCGGGCGACTAAGAGCTGACCTCGGGAGAATTCCAGGTTAATATTTAAATGGGTACCCAGCAAAACCCCCGGAACCCGCGAGACATCTAGATTTTCAAGAATTATCATTTGCTAAGTTTATTGTAAATGTTGTCTTTGTTCGGAATTGCCATTGAAAGATGCTTCATTTGTACTGGGAAGTAATAGTCATCGCAAACGCTTCTCTTCATTTTGCGGGGTAAACCCGGAATTAAGTTACTAGGCCACCCAAACATAGACTCAATTTTGTGCCGACCATAGTGTTTATAGCATTGTAACCCAGACTGTCATGAGGATAAGAAGTCAGAATACTTTGCCATTATCGCTATTGGTGGGCATGTCGCGGTAACTGAAAGAGGGATTGTCCAAATTGGATCAGAAGGTACGAGACGTCCACGGGGCGGAGATTGAGTTCCTAAACCTAACAATGAAGAAGTGATTTCTCCATAGAAGCTTGCTTTGTTAGTTGAATCAGGAAAAACCCTTCCGCAGAACAGAATCCCAGTTCGTTCATTTAGGATGTACATCGCAACCGAACATCCATGGAGTGATATTCCAGCAACCCGAATCACAAATGGAAATCTATCATTGGAAGACCTGACTGATGGATCTTCCATTATCTTTCGTCGATCATCGATGGTGGGCTATTCTTTCACATAGGAAGCTATCGCTGCAATGGCATTTTCGGCGAATCTTAGATTCCTCGAAGCAGGTGATGAATGGACTACCGCCGAACGACCCAATGGCACATTGCATAAAGCTCGATATCGTGTGATTCTATTGAAGGGTAAATGTTCAGAGACAATTTTTCCATGGCCTCTGCAAACTGGTATCGGGCATTCATGTCATTAAGAACAACGTCACAACCGTGTGGCTAGCACGACAATGAAATTAAGCAGCCAATATTCTTGCAACCGTGAACAATTCGCCAACGAAGAGAGAATGGCACTGCTTAAGGTCTTGGAAGAAAGTGAGACGATTCATGGATGGGCTATTAGTCTTTCTCAATGACACTTAAAGATTCTTTAGGGATTGAGGCAAGATGTAACGACATAGCATTGGTGTTATCCAAAATGTTATCTCGATCAAAAAATGGGTATCATATTAGAGCAAGGTATCGATTCGAGAACCTCGGTTACTAGATAATAATTGAACCGGTAGAGTTCTCAAGCTTCACTAAGATAAGTATTGCGCTCCCCTAGACCGTGCCAATCGATATTGTCAAAATAAATGTCAAGGCGCTAATGAGTGTTATTTAGCTGAGCCTTTTGCTTTCGTCCGTGCTGCAAATTAAAGTGACCCTTAATGGAACCGGAGAAAAGGCGATTATTTCATCGCATTATACACCCCTACAGCTACTTCAAAGTTTATAGGGCACGGGCATGGCCGCTGTATTTCTCTTACCCCATAATATGCACGTCAGCCACCATCAGCTACATTTTTGAAGTGTCCAAGCGGCTGAATAGCAATGGAAGCTTTTCAGCCTATCATGCGAGTGTTGTAGACGGGGAAACACAGCTTGGAGAGAATCCCCGCAATACTTAAAGGGATAAACCATGCAGAGTTCCAAGTGATCGACCATTGGGCCGACTGTTGGGAATCCAGGATATGGACCTTCTTCCTCACACATACACACCATACCCTAGGCCAGCGAATCAGGGACTACGGAATATAAGCAAGACTAGACCTAGAGCTTTGCTTTATGGGGCAAGTCCAGCGCGATCTGCACTGAAAATGCCCTCTTAATACATGTCAGAGAGGTATCATTGAACTTATGCATGTAGGTGCTTGTTGATTCCCCCACACATGATGCATTGCTATAATCGGAAATGTAACATGCTTAACCAGCAACCCTCGCTTAAGCTGAACTAACCTGAATACATGATCTGCTTTGAAAATAAAAGTCGTCCGTGCACCTGGAGTAAATTCTATGAAAGCCAAGATAATCTAGTAGCTAGTCGGCTGGGAATTTGTGTATTGAGTGAGCCGCGCTACGCGAGAAGAACTCTCAATGGATCCGTTATCTTTGGCAAATGCCCTTTGGTTTTCATACTTTTCTTTGATTGTGTTATTGCACTGGGGCTCCGTGGCTGCGGCGGCTGTTCTTCGACTTTGGTACACCGCAAATCCGGCTGGTGGGCCCATTGCAGGCGTGATAGAAAGCCCCAAAAAGCGGGTTTAACGGGAACGGGCTGGAGCCAGTGTCGCATCATCTGGGACGGAGCATGGGGGCAGGGATGTTCGAATTAAGCCGGTTCCGCTAGAGCCACAGTGTCCATTTTGTTTCTCAAAACTTCCAGGGAAGCAAGACGATCGATTGGATCGAGACCAGTGCGGGAATTCGCCAAGAGGGAGACGCGGGATACGGCAGTCTCAATGGTCAGCAGGAAAATCGTGATCTTAGAGCTATGACGATGCCCAATTCCAGGACAATAATGTTATCTGTGATTGGGTGGGCAAGAAAGTTTGGAACCAGCCCCCGATTGTGGCAAGGAGTGGCAGCGGCAAGCGCGCTTTTTCATGAAAGGGGGCGAAAGCGGTTGCAGCGACCCCGGACGGAGCTACGTCGTGGAAGCCCACTTAAGTGGGACAGTGGGAACACAATGGAGACATGGGGCACAGGAATGATTGGAGATCCCCTGTGGTCTTGGTGCAGTACTTTGGTACTCCGTACAGATGATGGCACTGCGTACTCCGTGTGCTAAGAGCAAGGCTTTGGAGTCAGGTGGCCTCGTAGGAAGGCGCAGTCTCGAAGCAACATGTATGTGGTCGCGATGAAGAGCAAATCGGATCTATGAACGGGCATAGCTCGAATCGTTGAATCGGGCCCGCGGAAGTGAAGCGTACTGGGTCCCGAGTAAGAAACGCCCCATCACAACGATGCGTCAAAGCCCAGCCTTTCATGCCCTTGCTAGTTCGGTGCGAAGATGTGATGGGCGGGCCGGATCAGCTTAACCAGTCGGATTAGGTATGTTAGAAGGGCAATTTGCTGCGTGGGTGATCCAGAGAAAATGGTCCTTGGCGTGTTACCCAAACCACTTCCATCTGGCCATGATATCCACCCGTCGCTTGTCGCGGCGAAAGCTGTCAGCTTGACCCATGTCGTTGACCGGGATCACTCCGTGTCCGGTTCTTCCACGATGGTCTCGAGAGAGGTTTCCCGATTGCGTTCGGCCCACGAGGGGGCGCGCACAGACAAAACGAAGTCGCCAGTTTGACGCTGATGACCGTGCCTAGATCGTACGCTAACGAGTTAGTCGGGATCAGCCCACGCTTCGGAGGCCCTACAGTAGAGTGAGAATTCGGGTCCAGCCTATCTAACCAGCTCCACCGGTCCGCGAGACATCCAGTGGACCTGCTGGGTTACAGGTTCAGGGACACGAGCCGCTGACGACCCCCCCACACCAAATAGCTGAGCAATCGACGATCATGTGGCTACCCCAAAGTACAGCCCGCTGGTTGAACTGAGTAAATTTTTTTTGCGGGGAATCCCTGGACGTATCACGGTAGTTCCGTGGCCACGCTCTCGATCAGGAATGTGGAAATGCAGCTGCTGTTGCTTTGCGGTATCCATTTTGTGACGGGGGCTAGCTTCGTTGCCGCCCACAATTTCCTGTTGAGGATTTTGTAATAGGAATTCTTGAATAATATTTTGGAGGGATCCAGCCGTCTGGTGATCATCTCTGGATGTTGGGTTTGTTGCCTTGCCTTTCAAACCCAGTCATCTTGTTCGCCCATAGCCAAGTGAAGCCTATTTATGTAAACTCTTTTTCCTAGTGCTAGCCTGTACTCTCAATATATTCCGTGGTTTCTTTTCTTTTTCCTACGTTCGTCTATTCCTAAACTAAAAATCATCGTCACGTTTACACTGCTTAACTTAATTTCAACCTTCCTGAGCTGCCGCATGGAAAATTATGACAACCTTCTCGTTCGTGTTGATCCCTATCTGCATTCTGCTTCTTGTTGTGAGATACCAGAAGCAAATTCAGAGCTGGCTATGTAATGTCTTCAAGTTGCACCAGAATGATCAGTCTCAAAGCCCGGCCGACGTTAAGGGCATGGCGCCGTACCCGGCGCAGCCAATCCGAGGACGAGAACGATACCGCGTCATGATGGACATCCGGAAATTAGATGTGCAGAATTGGCTTACTTTGGACAAGAATTACGTGGAAGAGCACCGTGTGCGCGACCAGCTGCTTCGAGAAAAGAAAGATACGGTTTTACAATGTCTTCCTGAGTCCCGTGAAGCCTGCCAGGAGGCCCTGGAAGAAGTCTCGCAATTTCTCTGCGAGCGGTTTCCCAGTGGATTCCAGACATCAACCAATGGATGCGAACGCATCATTGAGAATCGAATGAGCGGCGAGAACTTCAATATCACTCAACACGCTGCTACTGGCAGTAGCACTGATGCCCTGGAGGCCGCCGTTCGCCTGACCATGGAAGATCTGAGCGTTCTCATGTTGAACGAGGAAGGAGAATACTACCTGTAAGAAGAGCTAGACCAATTTTTCTTTTCTTTCCTTTCCTTTCCTTTTTTTTTTTTTTCGAAATAACCCACTAATTTCTATAACAGTGCAGCCAGCGCTAGTCTTTTCCCAACGGGGTGGACGGTACGCGAACGAATTGGATGGACAATCTCTCGCTTGCACGAACCTGTTCCACTCTGGCACCAGCAAGTCGCCAATTCAGTCAGCAAGTAAGCAGAAAATGAGTCGAAATCCCTCAAACATTTTCTAATGAGCACTAGGTTTCTCGCTCGTCTAACGCCGACGTCGCCCATGGAGCGTTCTAACTACTTCGTGGAAGTGAAGCGCCCGGACGAGAATCTAACTCAAATTCTATATCGCCCTAACGCGCTTTGTGAGAAAGCTCTTCTTAACCCATCTCCAGACGAGATTCTCATTCGGCGTGAGCGTCAAACTTTCCGCCGCTTGCCGCGAACAGGTGCTATTGTTTTCGGAGTGAAAACCTACCTCACGCCAGTGAGTCAACTTCCCATGAAGGAGCTGGAGAATCTAGCCACGGAAATGAAAACCTGGCCTGAATACGTGAGTGAATACAAGGGGAGAGACGTGTGGGGAACCAAGGTGCTGGAGTATTACAACCAGCGCCTTGCATCGACCGAAGAGGATGATGGCCTTGTTGCCAAATCTGAGGTATAAAATCTATATGAGAATTGATATCCAGGGAGCGCAACAAGAGAGCTCCAGCGTGAATTTGTTTGTTTCCATCATTCAACATTGCATTTTATGGGACCCAAAATGGGCGGGCGGCTGTCTGATTAATTTTAGTGTTTTTAGTTTGTTACCAGCAGCTTCTTTTTTTCGGTTAAATCTGTGTCTTTGCGTTATACAATCAATTTGGAGGATCTCTGTTATTAAAATATGTGCTTTCCATCTTAGATGTAACATTTCACTGAGACTTAGAGACAAGATGGGGTAGACTTTGAACAAGGCCATATCTTGGGCCCATAACTAAATGGCTTGCGGACCCCGAAAATCTTGAAGATTGAAAGAAACTAAAAGAAACTTTCCATCGTCAATTTCAGACCCACCAATAAAAAGCCCCCGTAAGTCACTTTTGCGCGATAGGCGAGGACAGTCGTTAACCTTACTCCGTATGAGGAGTAGTGGATCTGCCATCCTGGTGTCCAAGTGGCAACGCAGCCTCCACTTTGTTTGACAAACAGATCTAACTCGAAGCGAACTTGCCCCTAATGGCACTTTGCACAATCAGATGCCAACTTGGATAGATTGTGTGATGTACTGCCCAAAACTCCAAAGCTAGACTGAATTGATTACTTCGGGGGAAAAATGGGAAGAAAAGAAAAGTGCGCCTTTCATAAGTCTAAGGTTTTCGTTTACTTCATCATAAGAGTCGTGAGATATTCATTATGTGGAAATCAAGTATTGCTGACGCCCTAGGATCGGGTTCGATCGGTTTGTACGCGTTCCAAATACGGGAGATCCAGCCGATAGGTGTTTTGGATCAGCTCGGGCGATGGTGCCGATGCGTTGCGCGATTCGAGCAACCGTGCGAAATGCTGTCTCTGCATTTCTCCTTCATTCAACAGCGGCAAACTGCTCGCTCCTCCACGACTCATCTCTCCGGCGCAGAAATCACGGTAAATAAGAAACGATGTTAGGGCATATATCAAAACAAAGGCGCCCGGTAGCCCGATCGAAATGACTCGGACGACATTGAGGGGAAATAGATCTCGCGCGATGATATTGAAAATGATATTGAACAATGCGACAAGGTTGATGATTAGGTAGGGCCTGCGTACTTGTCAGCGATTGACGATAAAAAGAGATGTTTGTAAGGCTTCGAACAGGAAAACAGAGCTAAGAAGAAATATTTTGTTTGAATGCTGGAAGAAAGCAATGACGATAGAGGTCGCATACGAGACTCCGATGAAGAGAAAGGCGATGGCAAGGGTCGCGGTCGAGTTAACGTGTAGGTAGGTGCTCGAATCCTGGAAAACGACCGCTAACATTAGGTATCTGATTGGGAGAAAGACAATTAGCCATACACATTGACTATATTCCTCAGATATATCTCACCCTATCAATAGAACAACTCCTGATAAAACCGTGACAAACTTCCAGGCTGTCGGAACGCGAGGTATCTCCTCGGCCGACTTGCCGGTTGTCGCCCACACAGGCTTATACACATTATCTTGCATGGCGACTTGTCATATTATGACATGGCTAAGAACATCAATTTTCAAGACAAAGCAAGGCACGACAAGAAATCTGTCCGAGCAAATTGACGTTGGAAAAGAAAGCCTGCAGGTGAAAGGAAACAGGCCCCTCAGCCTGAGCCTCCACAGCCTAAGCCAGTTAGGAAGGGGTTTGGCTGATCCCTGCCCTGCGGTTGCCTTGCCACAGTTGGGCAACCTCTAGCGCTCGTGGCTGGCCTGCAAGTATCTGCAGCTGACGTACAGCCCACGAGTCAGGAATGGGATATGGACGCCTTACAGGATATTCTATTGCTGCCTGGGCTGCGTGGAATGGACTCAAGACTCAACCCCATGGTTGCGATAGCTCTGGCTCCCGCGCTTCTGTTATCCCCACCAACGCCACGGCTGCATAAGCTGTTAGCTTTTCTCGCTTCTCGTCTCTCGCTTCAATAGTGGCTCCACTGACACGTAGACACGTGATATTCCCGCGCTTAGGCTCACATTAGTTCCGTGGCTAATAGGGCTTCCAGTGTTTGTTTTGTTTTTGCTTCCAGAGCTTAGTGTATGACAATGATAACCTATTCATTCGTGCTTTCTTGAAAATCAATGCGCCTAAGCCATTGGTGAGGGTTTCAGCTATCAGCTGTTGTTGTTTGAAAGAGGTATCCATGTCTTCGTATACGGATGATTAGGAAAAAAAAATCAATGATTGTAGGTTTGAATTTGGATCTCCCAAGACATGATAGAAGGCTATTTTTCAATATATCGGAAATTTCAGGACCGAAATAGCCTAAAAGGGAAAGAGGCAAAGCTAGATCTAGGATGAAAGATGATAATCCTTGCCCAGGTGACAATTCGTGGACGACGAGGAAGAAGAAAACGAGGAGAAGGAGGAGCGAGAGGAGAAGCTATTTCTGCTACACAAAGAGGTGGATATCTAGAGAAAAAAAAATAACCTCTAAAGGCGGATACGCCCTTTGTACGCCTGCTGGCGACGGTTACAAGAATTTTTTCCAACTGCAACCATATACCATGAGCTTGATGTATCAAAGTCTCCTATTCCAAGGTTTGAAGTGAATATTTCCGTAAATTTGGCTTTCCATTTCTCATGGCCTGGGTCTATGTTCTCTCCCAACCGCGCTTCTATTTGCGAAATGTTGCCGTCCTTTAAATATATTGATGAAGATACATGTGGCTTTTACATTGGGATCTGGCGGGAGTGTGTCTCCAATTGCACTCTTCTATGCCTTTCTCATCTTGACCTATCTAGCACATTCCCGGCAGAAGCAGCCCGGGAAAAATCAAAGTACACATCGAATGTCTTTCTCAGAACGCTCTCAGAGAGGGATGGAACCCTTGCAAGTTACCCTAGCGATCTGGTAAAGGTCCGATATTATTTTTGAGCTTACGGATAACTTACGTATGAATCAACTTGTTTCTTCACCTTCTGGATTATAGCTAGAATGCTGAATCTTCTACTTTGAATTTTGTTTGTATTCTAAGAAGCGTCCCTGCTTCTTACAGAGTATTCGCTTTCGTTTCTTCTCTCTCTCTCTCTCCCTCCCTCCCTCCCTCTTTCTCTCTCTTTTTAAAAGAAAATAAATCAACCTTGTTGGGAATACTCGAGTATGACAAAGATATCGAGTTCGACGAAAATTGATGTCTATCGATTGAATTTACATGGGATACGGAGAATCAAAGTTCATGGCGATTTGGGAATGTCCATGGGGCGAGGGTATCTTGTCTTAATCGAAGGTTCTGAGGCCCTCTGTAGTCTGACATGTCACGTGGACCTGATGGATTTGAACTCAGTTCTAGATTGGAGGGAGCAATGGGCCCCAAACTAAGTTTTTGTCGCGAAATCCCGGAGACTACTATGCAACATTGCGTTCCACCCCTCAAACCTTATTCGCCCAGAAGATCCCAGCAGCTCTAGATCTTCAATTGCTCTCCCATCATGATCTCTTTATATTGCCTAAATATAAAAATTGATCCCTATATAATGTTCCTTTTTCAAAGACCGCGATAGCATGTAGCAAACCGAATCCTTCGCTGCACCCTATAACCGCCCTACACCCTACGGTTGAGATCCACCCTCCCCGGACTTTACACAAAAGCCGCCACTCAAGCAGAAAAAAAAGATTTCTCGCATCATAAACTCACTTCTCACTTCTCAACCCAAGACTCTCACAAAATGGCCGATAAACCCACAATCCGCCTCGCAACAGCCGAGGGTATGTGCGCTACTTCCTCCATGGTGTCTAGCATCCCACACTAACCTCGCAGATGTCCCACTGATTCTCCAATTTATCCGCGAACTGGCCGACTACGAGAAAGCGCTGCATGAAGTTGAAGCAACCGAAGCCTCTCTACTAGAGACGCTATCCTTCCCGGACTCCCCGCCCAAGCGCGGCTCTGTCTACACAGCCCTGATTACCCCGCCGCCTACCCCCGAAAACCCCGCTCCCATCCCCGTCGGCATGGCGCTGTACTTCTACAATTACTCCACCTGGCGCTCGGCCCCAGGGATCTACCTGGAAGATCTCTATGTACAGCCCAAGGCGCGGGGTAGTGGGTATGGCTTCAAGTTGCTGAAGTATTTGGCGAAGCAGGTGCTTGAGGCTAAAGGGCGGAGGTTGGAGTGGAGTGTGTTGACTTGGAATGAGCCTAGTATTCGGTTTTATGAGCAGGTCGGTGCTAAGGGGATGAATGAGTGGTTGAAAATGATGGTTGAAGGGGATGCCTTGAATAACCTGGCAGAGGGTGTATAAGGATGGTGTTTACAAATGTTAGCGATTTGACTATAGATTCTCCGTACAGTGATAAAAGGAATGAAAGATATAATTTTGTTTTCGAGACATTCATAAAAATGGAATTCCTTAAGAGCTCATACTTCATCTAGAAACCAATTGAAAAGATAAAAAAAAACGAAACTGAAAACTAGAAACTAGTATGAAATGACAGCAAAAAAATTATTCACAATTAGTCTTTACACCCCAAGCCAAAATATTAGACAGAATTTTCTCGCGTATGAACTTGTCAGTCAATGTCCTCATCATCTTCGACCGAAGTGGATTGGATTGAGCCAGGCCGAGGAGGGTTGCGATGACGCGAGGCTTTTCGCAGCTTTATAACAAAATCACAAGCCATCATGACAGTATCCCACTGTTTCTTCGGATGAAGGCGGCAAACAAACCCCTGTGCATTATCAGGTAAGCCTTCGGCATCACTGGGGAGCTTTTGCTTTGGCTCCTTCCTCATCGACAACGCAGTGAACTGGGAGATTTCGAGTTTGACATTGTGGTCGAGCAGATCCCATTGCAAAGGCTTATCACGAGAAGATTCATCATCTAGTGATAAAAAACAACGTTCGTGATCAATTTTTTGCTCTTCCGACTCTATTGGTCGCTCATGGTCTGGGTACCAAGTAAGTTGCCTGGCATCTCTGTTGATCCCACTTATATGCATACACAAGCCTATCAGGCTTATCATGAAGAATGCATTGTAATTGTCACTGTGATTGCTCAATGAGGCGTCACCGCTTGCAAAGCTTTGGTTCGCCTCGGCTTCGAATGGGAATAGCCGGGCAATGATTCCAGGAACAGTGATTGCGTCAGACTTTATACGAGCGACTCCTGGGACAGCCTTTGCTGTAATCATGTGTATTTCAGGCAGGTTTATCGCCGCTCTGACAAGAACGGAGTTCGTTTGACGATGTGGGCCTACAACTGCTAGGCAACACTCTGTGATAGCAGAGAGGACTTGGATATCGGAGTACTTTGGCTTCTGCGGATGAAGAAGATCCAGGAAGGCGGTCAAAGAGGGGCGGTAGGATAGATGCGGTATGTTTAGCAACTCCGCACCTACTCCAAAATAAGTTGCAAGATTTAAGCTGTGTGCCAGGCGAGTGGCCCAAAGTCTTGCTCTGAGTGCGGTTTGCTTGAGGAAGCCACCTTCAGTAACATCCATGAGTGTATCCCACCATGAAGATGTGGTTTCATTACATAGTTCGCCGAGGATAATTGTCGGGAGACGGTTAAGAGGCGACGACTTGAACGTACCGCGGCGAAATTGTACTTCGAGTATATCTTTCACAGACGATTGACGATGTTTACCGATAGCTTTCAAAACTGCAAACAGCTGAGGCAGATCCTCCCATTCATCATGCATTTCATAACCTTTTGATCTGCAGTGCTTATCAAACCAGACAGCAAGTTCATGATGGCTGGTTGCGAACGCATTTCCGTCTTCTTGACGCTGTAGACTTCGAGCTCTAGAGCTGGCTTCCAGTTGGCCCAATGCAGCTTCTCCAGTCAATACTATCCCGTTGATGAGGTCGAGAACACGCTTTTCATCATCGGAGATAAAAGTCAACTGTGATTCAATTGGCTTATAAATCATATCATGCTCGATCTCAGACCAAAGATGCATGGCCACCGTTCCGATCTGTATTTCGATGGGCACATCCCTCCATAGAGAGAGCCGATCTTGTGGAATGTTTCTCTCTTTCAAGTGGACAATAAGATGTGTCGCTTTATATCCTGGGAACGTTGGTGCAAAGCCAGGATACTCCGGTGTAATAGTGTGTTGGTTCTCATATGGACTTGGAAAATCACGCCTGTAGTTTGCCTCATCTTGTAACTGCATGATACTAGAATCGTATCTCCTTCTTTTGAGAGGTCTATCTGACTCGGGATCCTGTGGAAACGGGTAGCCATTGCCGGGCGCATTTAAGCGACTTCGAATATCGTTCAATTTGTCTTGCAACCGTGAGACGTTGCCTTTCGAACTTTGACCCTTTAGAGCGATTTTGACACGGTCGAATTTGCTTCGAAGAATTTTTGTGACGTAGTCCTTATCTCCTGGAAAGTATAGAGAGATTCGAATGCCAGCGAAATCATGGAGCGCGCCAAGCATCTCGTCGGCAGATTCAAAAGGCCTCTCTTCATCTTCGCAGGGATCAATATGATGCTCGTGGATATAAATACCCCACCTCTGATGACGGGATAGTACCTCATTTTTCAATTGTTGGCGCAATTTGCGTTCCTCGTTTCTTCGTAGGATACTTCCCTTGGCTGATTCCCACTTCTTAGTTCGGCAGACGACTGGCGTGTGGTCTATGTTGTATGCTTTGAGAGAGGATTTGCAAATCTCTTCCGCGACATTGCGACAGTGTTCTATGGTATCGATTTTGGCAATGAATTTATCATGAAGCTCTTTAAGATCATGTTGGAACTTTTCATCCTCGAGACTTGCCATCGTAAGAAAGCTTTTCGATGGCATACGCACTGCCTTTTGTGAGACTGCAACTGAAAGATTTTAGCACATTCGCCCAATTTCCAAAGGCCCCAGGTTTAAGTGTTCCTGGCCCCTCTTTTGCTTTTCCACCACTGTTGCCCTGGACTCACCCGGGTTTGACGATCTCCTGCGCGAACAGGGATCTTCGCCACCAGCGCCACGCTGCCGCGGCGAATCAAGCTGCATGAACGCACGCTATCACGTAGGATAAAATGCATGTGACATGCAGCGTGCTATTCAGCTAAGATAGCCTTGTTTGCGACCTGTCTGCCTTGTTGCAATCCAGTTGAGCCTCATGGTGATCCACCAAGTCTCGGAAAATTGTTGGAATGAATGTGCCACTCACAGTTGGCTACCATAATTTGCCACTGCGATGCTCGGTGAATGCAAAAAAACAAACAAACATGGATATCCTATATAGAGATTATGTTCTTCGCATGACTGCACGCAATCCGACTCTCAACGCTTTATCTACGTTCCTTCAACATCCGTCCCCGTATAGCAGCGTCACCAGCTGTCTGGAAATCAACTCCGAGGGGCAAACAAGACGTCTCGAAAAAGTCACAGCTACAGATGTCGTTATCCAAGCAAATTCCGGGATCTCACAGGGAACAATAACCATTATTGAGAATGTTCATTCCAATGACATAGAGGTCCTTGGGTCTGGGCTGGATATTGACCCCTTTTTTTTCAGTGGTCATATCGCCTCTTCGTACGAGGGCGTCGAAAATAGTCCCCCACAGCCCCATTTAGTTCTTCCGCCATCGCGAATCATATCTCAAAACTTCTTCAATCTTTACTACCACGAAGTCCTGGATCTTGGCCCAGAGTCGCGTGGCCCGCGGTTACCATACACACTCGCCCCAGCAACCAACATCTTCCGACCGGTTCGCTGTCTGCCCGCGCTGTCTGGTAGATCGATTGGATTGATGCGCGGATGTATATCTGTCCTGAAAAAGAATCTTCCCAATGGTCGTTGGATATGTGAGACCTTCCCGAGAAAACTATACTAGTCGTATTACTGACAACCTGAAGGCATAATTCTTGTCGACCCGTCGGAATGCAACCTTGTTACGCATCTGAAAGATTACAAATTGAAGACTCCTCAAGTGCTGACACGAATAAAGGTTGAAGACTTTCGCGAAACGCCACTATTTTCAACATTCCGTGCCTCTGGCATGGAAGCGGGTGTCATAAATCAAAATCTCCGAGAATACTTGCTCGGACTCTTCCAACTGCCACCGCTAGGGTGCGATGCAGATAATCCCAATATACTATCAATGCTGTACTATCCCCTGCAGATTGTCATTTCAGAATGGATGCTTTATGTACTTCTTATGAGCCGCTACGTGAAGTACTATGAGTACTCTTTCCAGACAGTGAGATCGCGTCTTGAATTTTTCGAGAAACCCGATATTCGAGAACTCCACCGTTGGCGACGACGGAGCCAACAAAGCCTCCATAAGCTTCGAATCACGAGAGGATTTATCGAATATTGGCGCAACAAGAAAGAGCCCCCACATGGCTCATCATCCAAAGCAAGGGTAGCCCTTAACTCGGAGATTGCAAAGCAATGGGACCCGCTACTGATGGATATTCAGCATCTCGAATGGCAGATTATTCGGAATGCAAACTCATTGGAGTCTCTTGGTCCCATCATCACTGCTATGGTCCAGCTCATAGCCTCGCATGAGTCAATATATCAAGCAGAGGATGTTAGGAGATTGACCTATATCGCGATCGCATTCATTCCTTTATCATTCCTCGCCAGTTTGTTCAGCATGAGCGATCCGTTTGGCCCCGCAGGGGAGTTCTTTTGGGTTTACTGGGCTGCAGCAATACCAATCGCGATCGCAACTGTTGCGTTTTCAGTCGTTGCGGGTCGGATTACCACTCTCCTTAACACACTTGGGAATGGGAGAGGCCGAGCATAGTGTTGTCTTAGTTACTTTCTGGTGGCTTAAATTGGATTACTTATATGCGTGCTTCTTGATTCACTATAGCTGTGGTCATTATCGTCAAATTATCTCCATTGCACTTAAGCTATTATATTTGTACAATCAAATATCATCAGCAAATTGTATCGTAGTCATTCAAGTTCCTGCTACCGTGTCGTAGTTTTGGAAAAGATATATTCCATCGAGTTTCTCATTCAAAAAGAGCTTTCTCTGCATGGCTTGGGAGCCGGCCACCTGGTGGAGAGAAAAAGACGAGTATCGCTCCAAGTTTGGCTGCTTACTTGCTCCCGATCTCATCACCAGATTCCAAGTCCGGGGTGCTCGCTCTGAAGAAACGTCATAGATATTAGATATGGTACTTGAAACAAAAGCTGAAATTCCAACTTACGGTACTGAGCCCCGATTCCACACGCCAGTGAGGTCACCAATTGGCAAGGAGAATGGGAGACCGACGCAGTCAAACAACTGCGCCGCCAATAGATAGTACCCTAACATTGTAGCCGCAAATAAAGAAGCGCCACTTCCCTGTATAATTTTTAGAAGTGCGAGGAAAGAAAGTTGGGAGTAGCACATACCACCTGTAGTCTGCCACCAACGACAAGGTTTTCCTGGGCCAGTTGCCACCAAGATCCCGACAGAAGAGTGAAAAAGAAAAGCAGACAAGTGAAGATGAGGAAAAAGACAATGTTAGTACGCAGTGAACAGATCATGTAGATGAACATCAGTAAGCCCATAAAAAGGAAGAAGTAGGCTTGATTATTCAGTTAGAGAAAATGGGTCAGAACTTGATGACGGGAATGCATACCATATGTGCTTAAGAACTCAGGACTCTTCAGACCTTCACCCATACTCGTCCCAGTAGTAGAGTAAGGGGCTATTCAAAGGATTACTACACGCGCGCAAAGTAGGGTTCTTGGGCAGACTTACCAGCGGAGTTGAAAGCTGGCGTCAAGGTAGCACCGAATGCGAAGCAAAATGCACCCAGATGACCAAAGACAACGGTCGTGAAAGTATTACCAAGAATAAACTCCATGATACTAGCGAGAACAAGCAGGAGACCACCGAAAAGGATCGTAACGGCACTATAATTGTTTAGCGTTTAGCAGATGCCTTCAACTGATTATCCGGAGAACTGTACCTGAAAGCAGCACCACCTCCGCCAGCACCTCTCCATCCCATTAAGCAACACGCAAGAGGCGTCGCAGTAATCACGAAAGCTCCGACGGCCCTGTCTCAAAGGATGAGCATACTCGAATTGTTTGATTCGAAACAGTGTCGGTATACATACAATGGGGTTGGGTTACCAAGTTTCTTCGTGAGAGCAGGAGGACGGCGATGCATCATGGGATTCAGGTATAACCTCTCAAACTGTTCCGCAGACAGTGTCACAGAGGTGGGAACCTGGGTCAAGGCATTACCCCCACCGTTCGACTTGACCTGGAGTGATTCGTCGCTCATCCTGTCGGCTTGAATCGTATATGGGCCTAGGTATGGGATTGGAAAAGTTCAAGTGAGAGGAGAAGCACAAATCTTTGCCTGATTCCACTCGATCAAAAGCTGGGGATATCGCATAGTATTTATAATAGGCATTACTCTAGCAGCAACAGCGACGAGAACGGAGTGCGATACCGAATTGAACAACCGCAGACACTGATCGACGACTGTCGCATGGCTCTCAATTCCAAGGATTACCGCCAAGCAAAGTTCCTCGACCTTATTCTCGTATATCCTGGGGTAGCAGCGGGGAAATAGAGTTTGCCCCTATTGAAGACCATCCCCAAGCTCAGATGTATGGAGGAGTGATCATTTGTGGGTCCGATCAACTCCTAGCCCTGATTAGTGATAGGTTGGCCGAGAACAGCCTGAACTATAAATGTACCGAGACGGATCCCGAGCAGTGATAGATGATTACATTCCGCACAGCCGGAAGGAATTTGCTTTCTGTCGGTCCGAATCGGGGATTAGGCCAGAGATGAAGCTCGAAGTGCGCATCTTTTATGATTACAGACTATCAACCCGGTTGATCTATACCTGGATAGCTGGACCAAGAGCCACCCCGTTTCGATATACCACTGGTTTCTGGCCGATCAGTGCTCCCCAACAAGGCCAGAAATGAAAAATCTTGGCAAAGATAAAGGTAGGTCCGATTTTCGGACCCCTTGCCCAGGCAATAAACCCCAAGGGAGTGTGCTACGAGGAACGATGGCGTTCCCATTTCCGTGGATTTACCATGCGGGAGGTGTTCCGCCACGGCGAAACCTGGGCGAAACCTGGGGACCTGCGGTTTCCCTCCCGCACCCTTTGGACTGGAAAGAACGACAATACGATCCTTGAGCCAAAACTTTTGCAAGATGTGAATTGCATAACTTAGACACTGATAATAGTCATCTAGGATGCAGATCCTAGAAAAAGAGCAATGAGGCAACATGCGTACAAAACTTGAATATGGAACTCTTCCGTGGCATCCAACATTCCATATACATGTATCGCGGATTGTTCCGCGATGTTTCAAATATCGCCACAAAATTCTATGTATGCTACCGAAAGAGTGTGTCGTCTTCGATATTGGAAAGAAAGATTAAATTTCAGAAAGTCACGATAACCGAGGTCGTGCGTGGTTCGAAATGATGATCGTAGTTATATGGTACATAGGAGCCAGTCTTGTCACTCAGGGCCAAATCTCAAATATGCGCCTTTCGGCAACACTCGGAATCTGCCAGTCTGGAGGATACATTTTTATTTGATGGCACGTCGATTGAAGGGTTTTCCACGAAAAAGTCCGCTGGTCGAATCATAAGCTGGAAGATCTCGACAGGCCTATTCCAAGGTATTAGCATTTCGTGAGAGAATAATCAATTGGAAAAAAAAAAAGACCTACATCACGGGCCAGTCCTCCACCCGCGGATTATGAGTGATTCCGAAAGTGTTCCAAACAACCACGTCAGTGTCGGAGACCTTGTCCCCACGGCGAATTGCGTCTGCAACGCCATCGACCTCAGACTGACTTTGTAGTGTGTAGCGTCCACCCGCATAAAATTCGTTGTCTTTATGTTTGGTTACCCAGACATGATGTTGGGCAAATTGTGCTCGGCGTGCTTGTACGGAATCTGGATCGGCTAACAAAGTCTGTGTTGCAAGAGGAATGAATTTGTAACCGACGGGGTTGCCACTAATGGGGTTGGTTTTGTGGGGGTTGACCATTTTAATGGTTCGGTTGAGCTGGGGAGCAGCATCAACCCATGACGCTTGCTCAATGGTATTCTTCGTAACCTTGTAGAAGTTGCCATTCGGATTTGTCACAGCATTCATTGGCACAGGGTGTGATTCCTCAACAACAACTGAGTTTTTGTGGCCATCCACAGCTGGGTCAATGCGCACACAGAAGATATGCTGGTGGTTCTGCGCAAGGACTCCACCACTGACAACATTACCATACTCACTGACCTTCCCCGCATCGATATTCACGACGTTGAGAATTCCTGTTGCCCGAGCTTCAACGGTGATGCCGCCAGACTGATCAAACTTGTAGGCGAAGATGTACTCGTAATTTGCAAGGGTAATGATGAACTGGATAACTAACTCGCGATTGCGAGTCACAACTGCGCGGCCAGTCCGCCAGTTTGAATGCTTCCATGCGATCCCATTATCTTGCTCGTGGAGACAGATGGCATTGGGAAGTTTTTGAGAAGTGCCATCGGATTGTGTGATGATGGCATCGAAGTATTTGATGACTCCAAGGCAATCGCATCCCAGAGATAGGTTGTTTGCCATGTTACCGCCGCCACCGTCGCCAAAATCAAAGGCCTGTTTGCGATGGAAAGGAGGGCGAGGATCCGCATATGGGACAGTCTGTTGAAGGAGTGATGTTAGTGACATGGCTACCCACAGTGCATTATAATACATACCATCTCACTGATAGCCAAGCGGTGCATGACACTACGACTATCATACCAAACATCATGGATAGTAGCACCCTCGCGAGGGTTGAAAGCAACACGGAACCGCCACTTTTGCCATTCCACAAGTGATTCATTCGTGACCTTGAATGATGGGCCCTCTGGCTGGACCACGTTGAGGGGCTTCAGATCCTTACGAGTGCTCTCTGGAAGTAGCTCGGGAATATATTCTGAAGGTTTGCAGTGACCAATTATATCGCGCTTGAATGTTTGCTCCAATAACCCATCTCCCTTGCCGCCAGTTGCTGGTCGGTCGACTCGAATGATCTTCTCGGTATGGACGTCCATGACGGGGATGACAGGAAGGGGAAAAGAGTAGAAGTTTGAGTCCGGATTACCAGATCGCTTATCCTGAGCAAAGACAAGTCCCTGGAAATATCTCCGGTTATCATCAGTGTAGTCTAGCCCGCCATAGGGCCATGGTTCAATTATGACTTCGAAACCCTCTGGCAGATCAAACTCGGAGATGGCTTGCTGGAATAGAGGAGAGCTCATGGCCCTCTCCACAAATGTATCGAACTCGGTAAGCGTGAGAGCTGCATGATGCTGCTTTCCAACCACCGTGTGTTGGATACGCTTTGCAGTAGCGAGGTCGATCACTGACTCTTGATACTGAGGAATGCGGTCAGATCCGATCACGTCGTATTGAGCAAGCGCAAGGCGCGGAGGGCGAGGGGTAGTTGGGCTAAGACGTCCGGCATGTTCGATTGCCAAAAACTCCAACAATTGAGCCTTTGGAGGCTCTTGAAGATAGATCTCTCGGAAGTCGATCACAGTCTTGGGGTGAGCTGCCTTGACAACATCGCGGGCGAGGTTCGTCTCCGTCTCGGAGAGAATAGCAAGTGGGTGAGACATTGCAGTGTATGAGCCAACTCTGGCATCCAGTAGAGACAAGTACTGGAATGAATCACGAAAAGAGATCTAAAGTGCGAGATAATAAAATCAAGAACAGAAGCTCGGAACCCCGACGTTGATAAGGAGATTCCGCGGAAAGTCCGCGATAAGCGTGGAACATAGATAGGAACCTCGGTTTCATTCCGAGATAATGATTCCGAGACTTTCTTAGAATGACACTCACAGTGACGCGTGAGAAGATAAGCGCCTAATCAAGTCTCTATCAAGCTTTTTTATAGAAGAGTCAGATAATGAAATCTTTCTATGTAAGATGAATATCGTTATACTATCTAATAACGCTATAATAATATGTACGAAAGTCTCATTCGATACTACCCAACTCGCCCTCAACCCATATGTTTTGACGTGCCAATCTATTAGTCTCGGGATCAGCTCGGAACGTGTTAGAGCTCCGAGTTGTCATGAAGCGAGCAACACGAGAAACGCCAGGTCCACACAAGGGTCACTCGTTTCGCCCATCCAATAGAAAGCTTGAGCTAATCAATAGTAGCACTTTGATTGACCACAGGCTGCCGAATTACGTTAACCACCGACCTTGTGGCCAAGGAAGCGTTCCGCGAAGATTGTTAAAATGCGGGGAAGAATTGTGGAGTCCGGGGGCGATATATTTGCTAACCAGCCTGAAGGTAAACCTTAGGTAGCGATAAGAGACATTCTTGATACATGGTATCTTCGCCTAGGTAATACTAGTCAAGTGCGGTTTATTGCCGTTCCAGATAGGTACACTTTCCGCGGCCTATATCTCTGCTCCAGCCCCCAACATGTGTGTAGTCAGAAACCGGTCCCCTCTTCAATCCATATATTATCATCCAGGGCTCAATAGATTTATGAATCTGCCATGGCCTCTGTAGCCGAGACAGATATTAAAGACATCAAAGTGGCCTCTCCAGAGAAACCTATCTCTGATGAGGAGCAGCTGGCTGCGCTTGGCCATGTGCAAGAGCTCCGTCGCGAGTTTTCGCTGTGGTCAATTGTAGCCCTGCAAATCTCGTTAATGGCAACATGGGAAGCCCTCTCTTCTGTGGTCGCTACAGCGTTGACAAATGGAGGCGCCCCTTGTTTGTTTTATAACTAGTAGGTATAGCCCAGTCTTCTGTCTTTATATCATCATACGGTCGCTACTATTTCTCATTCCGTTTCCCCTCTTCACCTCAAGAAAAGCATCAAAATACATGATAAATGTCTAAGGATATCGCTAACTTAACATAGTATCATTGCATTCGTCGGGACGATATTTGTCGTTCTCTCGATGGGCGAGATTGCTTCTATTTACCCAACAGCCGGAGGTAAGAGCCCCTTAAAATTACCGATCAACAAAACGAAATCATTAATCGGACCTCGTCACAGGCCAATACCACTGGGTTCACTGTCTTACACCTGTCTCATATAGAGCCACAGCCTCATGGTTCACAGGCTGGATCTCGATTGGTGGATTGATCGTCTTAACTGCATCTGCCGGGTTCGCTGCTGGTCTTCAGTTGCAGGCGCTCATCACCCTCAACCATCTAGACACCTATATTCCTACAAGATGGCAAGGCATGCTCTTTTACTGGCTTATCCTAGCATATTCCACTGTGTTGAATGTCTTTGGGTCAAAGATTCTTCCTCATTCCAATAACATCGCAGGTAAGTTGACTGGAAATATTGATCAATAGGAAGTCACTAAAAAGTCTCGCAGGAATTCTCCATGTTGTAGGATTCATTGCGATCGTAAGTGTTTTGGGCGCTTTGTCACCCAAGCACTCTGCAAAATACGTTTTCACCGAATTTTCCAATACAAGTGGATGGACAAATGACGGGGCCTCATGGCTAGTTGGTCTTCTTAGCACGGTATACCCCTTTTTAGGGTATGTGTTATACTAAAACTCCGGATAATAAGTGCTAATGTTCTTCATAATAGATACGATGCCGCCTGCCATTTGAGTGAAGAACTTCCCAGACCCTCTCGAAATGTCCCTCTTGCGATGCTTGGCAGTGTTTTAATCAACGGATTGATCGGGTTGATATATGCAATCATTCTTCTGTACAGCCTGGGAGATCTAAATGATCTTCTTGCTACACAAACAGGATTTCCCTTCATGCAGTTATTTTTGAATGTTACGAAATCCTCCGCTGGGGCCAGTATAATGACTCTCTTGATCAGTCTGATCGCCATGGCTGCTAATGCAGCTGGTGCCACAGCAACCAGTCGCACAGCATGGGCTTTTGCAAGAGATCATGGCTTACCTGCCTCTGGGTTCTTCTCTGAAGTCAACAAAACCTTCAAGGCCCCAGTACGCATGGTCTTGATGGTGAATCTGCTCCAGATGTTACTCGGCCTGATCTACCTCGGCAGTTCAACTGCATTTAATGCCGTCTTATCAATGGCTATTCTGGGAATGTATGCATCCTACTTCTCGCCAATATTTTTCATGTTCTGGTACGGGAGGCGTACCGATAGCCCTATTGTGCGCGGACTGGCGGCGAGGACTTTCAACCTCGGACCACGATGGGGGCCCGTGGTTAATGTTATAGCTATGCTGTGGCTCATTCTAGCTATGGTCTTCAGCACTTTCCCAACAGTGGAGCCAGTAACGCCGAACAACATGAACTACTGCATTGTGGTGACTATGGGATGGGTTTTCATTGGCGGTTTGTATTATTATCTTATGGGCGGAAAACGACGATTCACAGGTCCAGTGGTAGAATTAGTTGAGGGTTAAAGCACCCAGCCAATTATTCCAAGGTTGTTAATGTGCAATAATTACCGGAAATAATAAGCGTGAAAATAATATCCCCGCGTTTCGGCCTTCTCGTCATACCCCACTTTATATCCCTAACTCCCCGAGCTGCGATGCCGTCCGGGTGTACGTTTATTTAAGATTCGAGGGGTCGTTTTCTAGGAAGTCCCTACTCAACTTCTTATTCAATCGATCATCCTGGCTAGTATGGGTAAAGTAGAATCTATTCACGTCCCACACTTGGGTGGGATCGATGCGGCCTACCAATTGTCTCGCGAGTATGACCAAAGCAAGCCCACGCTTGTCCTCGTGAATGCGTTCACAGTCACATCAGAAATCTTTCGTGCCCAGTTGGACTCTTCTCTTGCAGATAGCATTAACCTCTTGGCAATTGAGCCGTTGGGCCATGGCCAAACAGCCACGTCCCGAGAACAATGGACTTATTGGGATTCTGCTGAGATGAACCTACAAGTGCTAGAGGCACTTGGTATCCGAAAGGCATTTGCTTTGGGTCTAAGCCAAGGGGGTTGGATTGCCGTTCAAATGGCTCTAATGCAACCAGATCGGGTAAGTCGGTTCTTCTCTGTCGAGTTATCAATCACTGATATTCTTTAGATCATAGGAGTTATTCCCACTGGCACATCAATGGACTATGAATCCGAAAGAAGTCGAAAGTTGCGATGCTGGGATGGACCAACAATTGTCACCGGGTTTGTGAAGCAATGGACCAACTCGGAGCCTGTTCCAAACTTCGAACCCGACAACTCATACTGTGATGCATTGATCGGTGTCGGATTCAACAAGTGCTCGGACGAAGTGCGCAACTACTGGCGATCTTCGATGAAATCGGTTTACAAAGGAGAAAACGGCCGTCGCAAGATACGCCAGGCTGGCATCAACTTGGCCGAGCGTGGGTCACTCCACCTTCGCCTATCAGATATCCGATGCCCAGTGCTTTGGCTTCATGTAGGACTTTCTTCATATATTCTGAAACCTTTACTGACCTGCACTCGTAGGGCACTGAAGACGTTGTGTTCTCCGCAGCAAATGCTGCAGAAGAGATTCGGCTTTTTACACAGTCTGCTGATGCTCGCCTGATTACCATCGATGGTGGTGCTCATTTCTTAAGCTCTACCCATCCGCAAGAAGTTAATCATGAGGTATTGGAATTTGTAAAGAAATACCAATCAGATGGGAAATAAAGCTCCTATCAGATTTAGTTATACCGCCTGAAGAGGCCGAGAATTTACAAAGTGCACACGGTCTATTTGAAATGCCACTCATTCATCTGTGCAATAATGGATGGACATTCACAATTATAGAAAATACCTTGAATAGTGGATTTATTTTGGATAGAGATATAAAGATAGGCGTAAAGCTTCGTGAAAGAAGGCTTCACTGTGTCTAATGAGGTGAAGCTACAATGTCCCACCGCTCCCTCGAGGGAATCTGGATCAGTGGCAAGGCTGGAGGAAACCTGATTCCATTTCAACGGGCCATCAGCCACCCAGGGCCCAGTAGTCGGATTAGAGATAAGACTAAAGCCCCAATCCATTTGTACGGCTGGGGTGAGCTGGGGCTATGGGCTTGTGGGATTGTGCGGAGGTCTAATCTTATATATCCCACCCGATCTCGATAAAAGCTATTCTGGGGCGTTTGTAATAGTCCGGTATTCCAATTTCGAATTTAGATAAATTAATTATACTGAGTTTCATGCCCCAGTTCCAGAATTGGTCGTTTTTCTTTTTAGTCTAGTTCAACAACTAGTCAGTGGAATGCGCTCATCGATATTGCGCTCATCAAGCCGTATATGATGAAAGTAACGGTATTCAAAAATGAATGGAACAAAAAAACAACTATAGTTTTCTGAAGGATTTCAATAGCGTAGTCCAAAGTCTGTAAGGTCGGAGAACGCAACTACTATCCGGGCACGTGAGCGGACATCGTGAAGGCCTCCGCATGCGGGGTTCATGAATATTTAATTCATCTCAAAGCAGTTTTCATGTTTAATTAACTGTAGTTAAAGGACTTTTTCCCTAGTCAGAAAGTTCTGTGGCAAAAAGATGGATAACGGTAGCAAGGTCGTCATCATTGGAGCCGGCATATTTGGGTTATCAACAGCCTATAAACTGGCATCTGAAGGTCATCAAAATATCGTGGTTGTTGATCGTCACATGCCACCGGTGAGTTAGTCCAATTTACTGGTGTCAATTGAGAAAGCTAATGAGCTTAGGTTCCGGATGGTTCGAGCTCAGATATTTCCCGAGTAGTTCGCTTTGACTATGCAGATGACGATTACCTGGGACTGGCATATGAAGCATATTTGAAATGGAGAGATACTCCAAAGTACAAAGGAATTTTTCATCCTACAGAATATATTTTGGTGGGCAAAGCAAGCCCTGGTGGACAAGACTGGGTTACAAAAACAACCAACGCTTTGGACAAGAAAAAGCTGCCATGGTATAAGCTTGAAAGTGCGGAATCTACACGAAAGCAGTTCCCTGTACTTACGGGCGAGCTCGCGAACCCTGGTTTCTTTGGATACAATAATCACCAAGCTGGCTGGGCAGATGCAGCAAAAGCCGTCTCCCAACTACGGGACGACTGTCTAGAACTTGGCGTGTCGTTCATTTCCGGACGTGCCGGGACTGTTGTTGGTTTTGATACCGACCCTGGAAAGAAAATCACGGCTGTTAGATGTTTGAATGGCGACAGAGTCTCTGGAGATCATTTTGTACTAGCAGCTGGCGCTTGGTCCTCTGGCTTGGTCCCTATGTATAACTCGACTTTGGCCACTGCACAGGTGCTCGGATATATGCGACTCACCCCCACAGAGATGCAAAAGTATAAGAGTCTTCCCATTTATTCAAACTCTTCTACCGGATGGTTCAACTTTCCTCCCCATGAAGATTTCCAAACCCTCAAAGTGGCCATCCATGGATGGGGGTACACCCGCACGCCCACATCGGAAGACTTGAATGCTAATAAGTTCAACCAATCTTCCCCGCCTCTAATTCCCCCTCGTGAGCGTATAAACTTCGTCCCTGAGGATGCAGCAACTCGTTTGAAAGATGGTTTGGTTGAGATGCTTCCGGAGCTAAGGGATCGGCCTTTCGAAAAACTCGCCATGTGCTGGTATACCGATACTCCGACCGGTGACTTTATCATGGACTGGCATCCAGAATATTCCAATTTGTTTGTTGGAGGAGGTGGTAGTGGACAGTACGTGCACATATCAACCATTTGTATTAGCAATTGCTAACATTTGTCCAATAGTGCCTTTAAGTTTTTGCCAATTCTAGGGGACTACATGTCACTCGCCCTCAAAGGTCGCCTACCTTCGCATCTAGCACATAAATGGCGATTGCGAAGAGACTACGAAAATCAGACAGCATTCAAGGGTGACGGTAGCCGTGGTGGCCCCATTCGACGCGAATTAGAATCCAGGGAAAAAGCAAAACTCTAGGTTAGCATGTCAAGCCAATAACGCCTATTGCTCTTCAGGTCGTTCTAATTTCCTCGGGGGGCATATGAGAAGCAGCGAGTCAGTGTAGATGAGTCTTGCACCCGTAGTTGTATTCTCTGGCGCCTAATGAGAGTCCACTGCCTAAGTCCTTCCAGCTCTACCACGAGGGGAGGGAGCCTCACGATCGACCCCACCTTAACACCCGCTGCTGAGATCGGTGTTCGGCGCTACTCGTGTTGCTTTCGCACAGCTCATTCGCAAGGAGTGCATGTGAAAAACACTAGTCTCTTAATTTAGATTCATTCGATGCAATGAATCACATTGTAAAATCCCTCCAGCCTACGAAAGTGGCTGATTTCAGCCCAATGCAGATCGTACAGGTAAGCGCCTCGCCCAGTTGCCTCGCGCTAAAAGAGGGGTAGTGCTATACCTAATATATCTGATCCCAACGCACCGTTGTGAATTTATCTACCTGGCGTATCCCCAGGTGCTCTGATCACTAGAACTTTTCTGGTCTCCCGAATCATCGTAACCATGACTATCAAAGTCATCAAAGATGTCTCGGACGCCAGTCTGGAGTACGAGTTCAAAGTTTGCCCCATTTTTTTGGTTATCCTGGCGTGACTAATTATTAACCTGTGCAGTATCGTTCTTGTGCCAGGCTTGACTATTGCTGGTGAACCAGATTGGACTTCTGCCAATTCAGTCTTCTGGCCGGAGAAGCTTCTTCCGCAAAAAGTACCCAAGGCGCGCATTTTGGCGTTCGATTACGACGAAGACCTAACCATCAATACGTTTTGGAATAAGAGAGAAAAAATATCCTCCAAAGCAAATGACCTGATTGGTCAGTTGATTGAAGCAAGGTCGGGTGATAAGGTTCGTTTCGAGTTTTAGTTAGCACTATCTCGCCCAACTAACAGTCGACTCGTTGCAAGGCCAAGAGACCTGTGATTTTCGTTGCACATTGTCTTGGGGGCTTGGTGCTTCAATCCGTAAGTCTACTCCGTGTCAGGCTTTCTAGTTCCAGGTACCCAGGTAGCAACCTTGGAATGAACCTAAGAGCTAATATATCTATGCGTAGGGTCTTGTCAGAGCGAACAGAGATGCCTCTGACCGGAAGCTTGTCGAGAAAGTTTCAAATATTGTGCTACTTGGGACACCTCATTACAACAGTCAGAATCTACACCAAGCAAAACCATATTTCCAACTGACGCGGAGCGAATTCCTAGCTGGATCTGACCTTGAATCCCTGTCTACACATGTTTTGAAAGTCCCCCAGGAGTTTGCAGAACTGAGAGAAGCCAACTCCATTAAAGTCGAAGCTTTCTATGGAGACTCGCCAGTCTATATAAATGATGAGGAGGTATACATTGTGGATGCAGCCGAAGCTAAGCAGCCAGGAGAAGCGCCAGATGCCAAATCCTTGGAGGGTAACCATCATGAGATTGCTCGTTTTGATGGAGATAACAAGGATTTCAAAACTGTCCTCAGGGCTATCACAAAGGCTATTGATGATATTCCCAAGCCGAAAGCCAGAGGAGGCGGAACCGATATTTCTTTTATAGGAAACAATTCAGGATTCCAGATTGGGCAGAACAATGGGGAGTTGAGGGGCTTCTCGTTTGGATCCAGCAGATAAAAGTATGTAACTAACCAGGTCTCATATTTAACGGTATATAAATCTATATGGGTTCTCTATATATGCGTTCCAATTCGGATGCTTTCCACTGAATACCTAGGTAGTTGGCGACTTATCCAAGTGCTGGCGACGTAAATCAAATCCAAGCATGAATGATATCCGACTTCCGAACCACACGACCGGACTTGATAGCACCGACCTGAACATATCGAGTCCCACTTGGAAGAGAGAATACCGTTTCAAATCCTTTCTTTTCAATCTTGCCCAGTGAATGAAGGTTAGAGGGATTGTTTCCGGTGTATACTTGGTACTTCTCAATACCTGTCGCACCATTCCAACTGACCCAACCCCGTAGGCTCGAGGTACCGGTTTGATTACTTAGACTGTCGGGGGAAGTAATGTTTCCAACAAACAGGCCAAGGCTCGTATATGGAGTGGCATGCCACTCTTGCTTATAGGTTCGGTAGCTCGAGGCAGTCCCGAGAGCAGCAAACTAGCCAGACCACCGAACATCCCCTCGAGGCCCGAATTCTTTGGCGACTGGCTGTTCACCATAGCCAAGCAAAGTGTTTCCATTGGGAAGCGACATGAATGAGCCTTGAGAAACTGCCGCAACTGGGTTTTCCGTATCCCAGAAATCGGTTAGGAGCTTAGGTGGGTGTGCAAGGCTGGGCGGGAGAGTCAGGTTGAGAGTGAGGCCCTTGGAGAAGATAGTCGTGGAAACTGAGTCTAAATCATTTGCAAAATATGTCAGGATGGCATTGTTGGATGAAACGTTGTGAATGCGAGCCATATGTTGCCAGGACTCATCAATGTCAGTATTTAAAGCTTTCAATACACCAAGCGCATTATCACCGGCAAACTCACGAAGTTTCCGTTGAGAGGCAGGCTGCCAAAGTCACCTCCATCAGCACCATCAATATACCAGACGATATCCCCTTGACGATCCACGATGAATGTACCCCATGTATGGCGTGAGTTGATGACGTAGTATTCACCCCATTTTTGGATGGAGTTTATGTGAAAGAAGTCAAACGGTGAATCTTGAGTACCCTGAGTGTACGCCAGCCGAGAAACATTCACAGGCAGATGCTGCAAGGCACTCCAGATGAATACCGGCTCGTTGGTTTGCAAGTCTATTTCGACAGCAAGGCCGTCATACACCCACCCATCAGTGGAACCGCCCACAGAAGTAAGATCCACCTGAGTAGTGTTGTACGCAGTCACCAAAATCGTATTATTGTCCGTAATCAGCGACTCGTGAATATCTCCGTCGCAGTCTGCTGTTGTGCCGGTGGGCAAAGTTAGGTTAAGTTTTGGGCACACAGTGTTTATTAGACGATATTCGTCATCGTATATTTGAACTTTGCCCCAACTATGGCCGAGATCAGCCCCATTTAGAGCAGTTGCAGTACTTTCCCACCATGTAATGACTGGTTTACCTTTCCAATTCTGGCTTCGGAAATTGTAGACCGCCACTGGCGGACCGCCCCAGATCAATTCATTGTCGTCCCCTATAATAAAAGGCGCATTTGACTTGACGCCACCAGTGCCATCACCATATTGTCCAATAAAGATGTATCCGGGTGCTAATGGCTCGCTGGAGCGATTGATTGATAAGTATGGTGGCGTCACATTTGAAGACTGGTAGAACTGCCAAGGCCAAGTAGTACCATTGTTGAGGTCGACCTGTTGGCTGTTTCCAGCCACTAGATGAAAATGACTTCCACCGCTGCTTATGCTAGTAGGGATGGCCAGGGCTGGATTCTGCGTAGCAAGCCGTCCAAAGGCCAGAATAGAGGCAAGACTTTGCATGGCTGGTTATGCGTTGAGCGAAAACGACTAGGAGCGTAATTTTATTCTCGCCCCCGCGAGACTGGACACCACCCTTATATAGAGAAACCCCCCGAGATTATCAGTTAAATAGAAATGAAATTGCAAAGAGGGATATTTAACCCACGGAGGAAACTACCGAGATGAGCGCCGTGACGATATATTCGTACCAAGAGGCACTAGTATGTCGTCATTGCTATCATTTCTGTCACCATTGCAGGCCACTCTTTTCACTTGAAATCCATGATCAGGCAGTTGAAGTTTTAAAAACCATAACAGGAACCTTGCTGAGTGTGCGCAATCGCGTGCTGTAATTCGCAATGGTTAGCTGATGCAACTCTAGCGAGGAGTACAACTCCGACTTGGGCAATTTTGCAGGGGGCTGGGTCTGTCTTGATCTTCCTGAGCCATGTGTGCTTTATCAGTCGCTAATAACTTGTGAGATTAGTACCTCATAAAATTTTATATTAACCTTGGTCTTCAAATAGTAGTCGTTCTTCACTGCCGGCGTGAATTACTGCGGCTAGCTCAGCTACGAACCTTGCACCGGACAACTTTAAACTCTTATTGGCTTACATAGTTTGAAACTGTGGGCGATTCAATACTATAGGACAAATTTTATTTGTTCATTCATAGTCATACAAGTTATAGTTTAGTAGTTAGCGAATGCTTTAGCTGTCAACACGCGTACATCCGAAGAACTTCTAAGAGACCTTGAATAGCGTCATATCCTGGATAAGTTCACATGTGGTCTTCCGTGCTATGTATGAGATGACCAGTATTGTGATTGTGTTCGACGGAGAAAACATGCCTGATAAAAATACGCGCTCTATATTAAGCTTTGGCCGTGTCGGTTTCCGATCGGAGCATTCACCGGCGCAAGCCTGTCCTGTACGCAAAACGGCCTATGGGGAACCCTACTCGAACATATATGAAATGATGAAGCACATCCCGAAATTAAAGATCAAAAAGCAAATGGTCGCAACTCGACACAGCACGTGATGTCGAGGGCAGTCGCGCGTGGTCCACAGGGCGACGGGAAAACAACCTCGGCTCAAAAAAGTGGGAGTCGCGGCTGCCGCGGCGAGCACCGAGGTCGAAAGTACGACTTCATCCTCTCCTTTCCATGTCTATTTTGATCTTTCAATCACAGCTGTGGTCAGAAAAACATCATGCCAGATCACACTACTCTTTTTGCGCCTCCGCAACCGGATCATTCCAAAGCTGCCATCGAGAATGTCCTTGACCTGACGCCTGTAATAGACCTCGGTCCGGTAAGTGGCATTTCGACCACCTGCGCCTTCGATAACAGCTTCTTTGAAAGTTAACGCGCATATTCACTGAGCAGGATGTTTTTACGAATACCCGGCCATTATGGCATCCCCCAGGTGCCCGAGGAATCTACGGTGGCACTGCGATTGCGCAGTGTCTTTCCGCCGCCATGCGAACTGTCCCCGTCGATTTCGCCGTCCACAGCATGCACTGCTACTTCGTTCTCGCTGGTGACTCTCAAATACCGATCTTGTACCATGTGGAGCGCGTCCGCGACGGCCGGAGCTTCGTGACTCGTACTGTGCAGGCCCGCCAACGAGGCCGTCCCATTTTCACGACTACGCTGAGCTTCAGCCGGGTGGGCAGTGGCGGCGAGAAGACCTTGAACCATGCAGTGTCAAGACCAGATATCCCGCTTCCCGAAGATGCACCGCCGGGAAGTATACGAGCTCTGGATAATGCGGGCGGTGGACCCTTTGAATCAAGGAAGGCGGGAATCATCAACCGTATGCTTAAGTCTAGAATTTTCCGGATACAGGAGGTAATGCTAATTTCGGCCAGGGAAAGATTCAAATCCTGAAGACAAGAGAATCCGACGATTTGTCCGGGCTCGTGGTCGCATTTCCGAGGAAGGTGGCTATCAGGCGCATCTGTCGGCCCTCGCCTACGTGACGGATAGTTTCTTCATTGGTACCGTGTCTCGCGTCCATGACATCCCTCGATTCTCATCACCTGCGGACCTTCAAAAGCTGTTGAAGGCATTGAAGAATCCCTCAGACCTGGACGATGAAGACATCACCAAAGCGCTAAAGGAGCTTAAAGAAGAGGAGGCAATGGATTTGCAGCGCCGGTTGGAGGGTGCTCTCAGCCATGCGGCAAGCAAGGAACACAAAGAAGTTGGCATGATGGTCAGTCTAGATCACTCGATCTACTTCCACAACCCGAGAGCCTTCCGTGCCGATCAGTGGATGTTTCACGAGATGGAGAGTCCTTGGGCTGGGGAGGGACGGGGATTGGCCATCCAGAAGATCTGGTCCCAGGACGGAACATTAATTGCGACCTGCACACAAGAGGTACCTCTCTTTCGTATGGATTATTGATTATAACGGTCATACTAACAAGGCATCTAGGGCGTTGTACGATTAAAGCAGGACAAACCGCCGTTGTCGAAGATTTAAATAGCCCACTCCTTCATTCTTCTCTTGTGTATAATTTTGAGCAATACATTTATAGATTACACGTAACTTTTATTTGCATGCCGCTCGAGATCCAACCTCGATCTAGGGCCCACACTTGTCAATCGCAGGGCGTCCGACGGAGTGGAAAACCGGGGCTCATGGCTCCCCACAATGACTAACGCAAGAAGGCTTGGATCCCTTTGCCTCTATCGATCCGCCTTTTTGTCCTCTGTGTAATTTTTAGATTTCGATACTGTAGCCTTGTTCGAATCTACAGCTTTACCATAGAGGCTCACCATGGCGACCGCTGTGATCACACAAACCCGTCCCGAGACGCTGGAGCTTGAGCTCTCCAATGCTTCCTTTGAGCAGAGGCGGGAATCTGACTCACGTTCTGATCTTGGATCTCGTTTGGGGTCCGATGATGAAGCTGATGGCAATGCCATTGAGGCAGAAGGCCAAAATATTTCTCGCGCAAGAGCCATTATTCTTATTACTACTCTTACTGGCCTCACGTTTATAGGTAGTATGAGTTCTGGCCTGCTCACAATCGGGTTACCAATTATCGCGGCCGACTTGAAACTCCCGGAAAACCTGCTACTTTGGTGAGTAGAAAATCTGGCTCAAAAAAAATACACCCAACATCATATTAATAGGTGTGTGTCGATAGGCCAGCTTCCGTATACTCGTAAGTTCTTGTTCGTACTTGTTGACATAACCGCAATTAACAAGGGTTTCTATAGCCTTGCCAACGGATGTTGTCTCTTACTCGCTGGATCACTAGCAGACTTTATTGGAAACCGAGTTATCAATCTACTAGGCTGCTTCTTCTTAGCGGTTTTCATCATGGCCTGTGGTATCTCCGAGACCGGGATCCAGATGATCCTGTTCCGCGCCATCCAAGGAATTGCTACATCCATGTGCCTCCCAACTGCTTTCAGCATCCTAACCGACACGATGCCATCTGGAAAGCGTCGTAACATTGGGTTTGCATGCCTGGGACTTGGACAACCTATTGGATTCTCCGTCGGACTGGTGCTTGGAGGTATTTTCCAGGCCTCGACCCTCGGCTGGAGATTTGGCTACTATTTATGCGCCGGGGCAATGTTTATTCTGACTATCGTAAACTACTTCAAATTGCCAATGGACAGGAAAAGAGAGCCATTCACTTTTCAAAGGCTAAAAACAGAAATCGACTGGGTGGGGATCGTGCTTTCAAGCTCAAGCTTGGGTCTTATCTCTTATGTGTTTGCGTATGTATACCCTACAAAAGCTACAAGCCTGATAGCTAACGTTGAAATAAAGGGTTATTACCGACAGCCCATCTAATGTCCAAAAAGCAGAGAACCTAGCACTGCTTTGCATTGCAACAGCTATGATCCCTGCATTCTCTATCTGGATGTGGTGGCGCGAGAAGAATGGTCAGTCCGCGCTTATCCCGAATTCTCTTTGGAAAAACACTGCCTTCGCCTCCATCTGTGTCATGGTACTTTTTTCATGGGCTGTTCTGAATGGCATGGAGACTATCCTTAGTCTTTTGTAAGTCAAATTTTGCTGATCCTGTAGGGCATGGCTAACAACTCTGAAGCTTCCAAGAGGTGCAGCAGCTATCACCAATCCAAGCTGCGCTTCGATTCATGCCAAACGTGATCATCGGTGTGCTGCTTAACTTGGGAACTGGCCTACTTGTCCATCGACTTCGGGCCAACTGGTTGGTCATAATTACTACCGCCCTAAGTGCTGGGTCTCCATTACTGATGGCTATCATTAACCCAAACTGGTCATGGTGGTACTGTGCGTTCTGGGCTGTACTCCTCGGTCCGCTTTCAGCTGATGGTCAGTCGTTGCTTTTAGTCTTTTTCTTTCATCTCATTTTCTAACGGTAAATAGTCATCTTCACGGTCGCCAACCTGATCATCGCAGATAGCTTCAGCCCCAAGACCCAAGGCCTTGCAGGTGCAGTGTTCAACACGATCTCCCAATTTGGTACATCCATCGGGCTTACAATTTTCGCGATCATCTCGGCCGGCGTTACAGAGGGATCCTCTTATAAAGACAAAGATTCACCCGATGCACTCATGGTGGGCTATCGCGCAGTTTTCTGGACCTGTTTTGGACTAATGCTGGCCGCATCTGCGGTTGGTGCATGGGGCCTTCGTCGTGTTGGCAAAGTCGGCCTCAAGAGAGATTGAGGTAGACATCTCTGGAAAATTCCTACGCATGTTCATATTGCGCGTGAAAATGTATCAATGACAGAGGAATCCTTAGAAAAATGATTCGTAGACACGCCATTTCACATTAAGTACTATTTATCCTAAATGCTAACTAAACTGGAATCAATTTCATCATGCTGACGAGACCGGAATGTAGTAAATAGCGACGCTGTAAAGTGAGAATCTTGGAACGCTAAGGGAATATGATGTAAAAAACCAGAAAATAGCAGAGGCACCTTCCACATCTCGTTGCAGCGCATACTGCTACGTCGTAGTTCGTTAGCTCCTGTGCATGCATAAACATTAAATTAAGTGTATGACCATCTCATAAGTTGTCGGGGAATATTGCAAAAACCAAAAACCAGAACCAGAACTAAAATCAAAACTTTTCATTTCTCAACCCAAGTGCCAAGCACATGGATTAAGCATAACTTGCCATCTGACAGCCAAGAAAATCAACTTAGCAGATAATAGATGCTTTCGAAACGTGACTTTTCGCCGTCTCAATCCGCGCAAGAGACACTGTCGTAGGAACCTTTTCGAGGTCATCCGAATTCGCAAGACCCTGCTCCTCCCTCTCCAACTCCAACTGCTCAGCCTCTTTGATCTGCTTAAGTTCCTGACAGAACTTGCTATTTGACCGAATCGAATCACCATATTTGATAAACCCAAAGGGAATCAGCGAGACTAGCAGCGCCAGGAACGCAATCAGACTGCAGGCCCAGTGGACCCCCAATTTATTGAACATCGGCTTTGCAGCGAGCGGCAGGACCGCACCGAAGATGCTGCGCGTGCAGCTGGCGGCTGACTGGGCGCTCGCAGAGAAGGTTTCGTAGGCATCGGTCAAATAGTTCAACATGGCCATGAAAATGAGTAGGTAGCCCATGCCGAAGGGGATCCCGGACAGGAATGGTACGACCCAGTGGATGTTTGGTGAGGCGGTCCAGCCAACCCAGAAAAGTGAGATGACGTATAGAGGGCCACCGATGCAGGCGAGTGGTAGGCGACGGTATTCTTCAATGGTGGTCCACGCGGCGTTGCGCTTTTTCGCGCGGGCGAGATATCCGTCGTACCAGATGAACATGGCACACGCGAGAACGGCGCCGATGCCGACTAGTTTCGTTCTGTTAGATTGCGATCTTCTTTTAGATAATCGAGGTTGACTCACTAGGCAGGAACATCAAACCAGCAACTCCGGGGCTCATTTTATAGATTCCTGGATGATAGGGTTAGTAGGGAGGGCTCTTGGGGGACTTTTGTGCGGGATAAGAACCAACCTTGGAAGATAATCGGATATGCTTCGAAATAGAGATAAAATATCGCATAGGCAAGTGAGAGGTAGAGGGACGTCAATGAAACGATAGACTCGTGGAAGATCATTCGGAATGGTCGCGAAATCGTGACAATTGCCATTTGACGAATATCGCGGCTTTCGAGTTCGAGAGGCGAGATAATACTTGAGTTCCCGGTCTCCTTGCGAATCTTCCGGGCACGTCTCTTCAAGATCACGGGTCCATAGGTCTCGGGCATGAAAACAATCAAAGGCAAAGATGCGCCAGCGCAGATAAGTCCAATCCAGAAACACCAGCGCCAGTCAACATTGACAGCCACAAACCCCGAGACCCAGGGACCAATAATTGGGCCGAAAGTCGTGCACTATCAACGTCATTAGCAATTTTATCTGTTTTTCAAAAATTCGAGTTTAACATACAGCCATGTAGTAAGCCATCAGGCGACCTCTTTTGGTTGGGTCGTTCTCAACATCGGCGAATAACCCACCGACTGTTGCAATGGGCGAAGATGCCATCATTCCGTTCAGTAACCGGAAAACCAACAATGATGGATATGAATTAGCGACGGCACATGCCAGCATGAAGATCATAAAGCCGCAGTATGAGACGAATAATGGGCGCCTACGTCCAAAGTACTCCGAGCTGGGTCCCCATAATAATGGACCCACGATATAACCGATGAGGAAGATGGAAATGGGTAGAACAAGAGCTTGTTCGTTGGTGATATTGAACTCTGCTGCAATTTGGGGAATGGCATTACTGCAGATAGACGATGCGATAGTACTGTTCATGACCTTGATGGCAATGTTAACGATCGCACAGCCGGGGAATGGGGCGGCCTTGGGGCCATGATGCGAGCTTACCTGCATGACACCGGCAGCAAGAACTAAATATTTCCGAGTCTATCTAGGACATTAGTTATGAGGCTCATGACCTGCGTTCATGCGTAGATAAATGGCTATTATTTCATCGTACCCTTCTCCAATTGACTGGGTGTGCTGGATCATTCGGTCCAAACGTAACCACTGTTTTAGAGGCTACTCGGCGGAATCGCGATTGCGTTGTAGGATTATGATACCGTTCTTGAATTGGTTCATGGCCAACCTCAGAGGCTTGATCCTCTGACTCTCGAGCTGATGAAATCGAATCCGAGGACCGAGACTCTTGTGGTGAGACTGGGGCATCCTCTGCGAAAAGACGGTAAGCCATGCGTTTCTTGGATAGCTTCCAGTATGAGCTGTATACTTACCCGTCTTTGACATCGCCTTCTGGAGATTCTCCTCCACTTCGAAGTGGTCCGACATTATGCAGACCTGATCGCATCCGCAAAAAAGACCAGAAAGAATGCGCTAGGTGAAGATCCTGGTGGGATGGGGGTTTATAAGAGCTGTGTCATTAATTTTAATAGGAAAGCAGACCCGGATCCACAGTCTCCAATGCTCCACAGGAAGGCGAATAAAATCCTATTTTTTTCAGTGGATTTCGTCTCCACCAACGGCTTCCAGTTTTCATGGACCACGCCCTGTACTCGACGCATGTGCCTATGGATGTTACCATCATGGTCAATACAGCAAGAAATTGTAGTCTAGACCGATCTAATGCGGTGTGGTAGCGTGATGATCCTTTACTATCTGTCTTCGTTCGGCTAAGACGGCTTGCCAGCGAACTTTCCGTGAAGAGGGGCTAAATTTATACAGTTTGCGGACCTTTTATTTAAGTGGCAATAGAAAGGAATTCTTTCGGGGGCGTGAATATCGAGGTACTCATCCGCTATAGTACTGGCTCAAGACAATTATGTTGTTTGCGATACCCGACATAGTTTCAGGAATTCACCCTCGACCGCATGCGTTCCACGATTACGACGCTCTCGATCACCGCCACGCAAGACTTAAACAACGTGTCTCATATTGATATCGTAACTCACCCAAATGAACGATTCTCAAAATACACCTTTGTTAGCATCATGTGGACCCAATTGATCGAGATGGCTTGCCACTACTGCCCAATGCTTCCCTCTCGCGGTTCATGAACCGGTGCCGGACCGGCGCCGTAACGAGTTTTTACCAGTTCAAGGGATCGACTTGGAGGGCGGCGGGGTAAGTCTGCTGCTAGTCTCCTCTAGTGGCTTCTAGCCAGCAGCTCGGTCTAGTGAGCGACAGATGATTCATTCCGCACATGGTCGATTTGACTTTAGAAGCCGGAATGCTAAGCCGATGGTGATCCACCGAAGTCAATCGGGCCCAAGGCTGATTAAGAAAGAGGACAATAAGCTAGCACTTGATCATCCCTTTCTCTGCTCGCTATGTTTCCTCTGTCAAGATCGTAGATTTGTAACGCTATCGTGCATGATCGCGTTGGGAGTCAAAGCTTTAGTTTGTGCAGAATCTGTTCGGGTGCGTATCCGAGGTACAGTTCGGACTTCAGGCCGATTAAATCAACATGCCCTGGAAACCCTTGGACATCTTTTTGCGGGGTGACGGAAAGCGGACCAGTCCAGAAAAGTTCGTGATTAGTTCATTCGGCAAGTGTTATGGGTCCCTTATTTTGCCAGGGGATGCGGAATGTTAAATCATCGCCGTATCTAGCCGCGTGGACCAGCTTTCTTAATGACAACTAACCAGTGCAGGAGAACATAGTTTATTGAGGAGGTACTCCCAATCAAAATTGATGACTTAAATTTTACAATATGTACCTACAAAATGAATTTTTGTGCAATGTGAATGGTGCACCTAAGCCAAAATTTATAAATACTAATCCGTGATTAAGTTTGTGGTTAAGCTTGAAATCTTCTGTTCACATGGGAGATGCAACCTTGGAATGAGCTGTACTCCCGCGCTAGACTTTTGCCGATTCACAGGGGCAGAATCTACATCTTACGGTATTTTCTAGACGAAGCTTTGCAACTGGCGGTTGACGAATCCACTTGCGTTGATCTTCTTCCGCAGGCATAGTTTCCAAAAAAGATGGCTAGTCGAGTTGTAGTAGCAGACCACAGGATCAAGCCCCACCACCTGTAGCAACCACGTTGGCACGTTTTTTCTGCGCTTGAGGTAGCCTTGGTTGTTCGACATTATGAAGGAGTTATGAACATACGGCCAAGAAAACCGCCTAAATGAGACTAAGTTCAGCCCCGGCGCTCACACACGCGAAGCTGTATCAAATATCAGCATGCTGGATTCACAGAGGGGATACAACCGCTGCAGCTTACATATAGCGCCAAGCTTGCACAATAATATCTAGAGCATGTTCTCTAGTAGCTTCTAGAAGCTTTTCGAGCAGTGTGCTACTCGTGCCTGAGATGACCTGGGATACTTGCGTCTTGGGTATGTTTGGGAGTAAATTGAAAAGGCCGTACTTGGCTATATTGATGAATACCGCCCCAGTCATGGACAATCTCATAGTCATGCCGGTCAGTTGAGCTGCATGCTGTTAGTCAAGAATTCAATTGAGAAGAGTCTTGAATAGCCAAGTATATGAGCCTAGTAAAATTAAAGCGAGCCTATTGTTAGCTTCGGTGGGCTTTAAAACAGACTGAATCACAGCAACTGCGGTTTGAGTGTCGGAGCTCCAACCAACTCCAATCACAATTTCAAGCCCATGAAGAATCGCTGGCCTTGCTTTGGTCTCTATGATAGTAGCTGAGCGAAAATTAGTACTGTTCCAAATAGGCTTAGTGGCTAAGGTTCTACAGTGGACCTGTGACTTCAGTCAAGAGCTGATATAACCACGTTGATTCGAATAACAAATTAAGAATAATTAGAAAAGCCAATTTGTCTCTCTCAAAAGAACACTTCTGTAACTTAGCGACAGTATCAATAACAAATGTTTCAACATCTGACTACCATAATGATGGGGCTAAACCCCTTGTTCATACCACACAAGTAATGCAACCTCCTCTAAAGTTTGCACTGAAATGTCCGGATCGACTTCTGGGGGAATAGGAGGACGGCAAAGAAGTTCTTGGCACGAAATCTTCAATGGGCCATTGGGCGTGGTCAGAATCGGCTGATTTTGTCCACCTGGTGGCCGAGAGACCACGATCGACTGCCGAACTTCGGATTCATAGCGACGTCGACTATTGCGCAATATCCGGATAGGATAAATCGGTACGATAACTTCAAAAGTTATTTCTGCAACTGATTTATGTATTGATATCGTAATCACGATATTGGTCTGCGCCTCACTATTAGCTATCCACCATGCCGCATCTGATCGAAGTTTCTTCTTTGATTCCGAGAAGCCAACTTCAATAACAATAGTCGGCCATCGCTTTATACCTGGTAGGGGGGTAGAAACAGTATACAATGAACCATCCGGTTCTTTCGAACAGTAGAATCCCTCTACTCGTTTCGATCCCAAAGACGTGAACGCTATAACAGGTATACTCGCAGTAGTTGCTGTGTGAGAAAATAACCTGGTGAAGTTTGAGACAGCAGAATCGTGGGGCCCATTTGGTATAGTCACAATTAGGCTTCTATCTTGCAGATTATACATCCGGCGATATCCCTTAGGGAATTTCTGATCTGCTGCCACCTGAGGCGGGACATTTGTGAATTTGACGAAAATGGTGGTAGACTGATCACTTTTCTGTAGCCTCTTGAGAATCGAACGAATGGCATTAGCCGACGACCCGATAGCCTCAGTTGTAAAATTCACGTCGAAACAGTCCGAATCAGTGCTATCCATTTCAGTGCTTGCGTTGGATGTGGACTCGAGCATGGTTCTGAGAGGGGATAACAAGTCTGGTCCCATACACGTAACCGCCGACGACATTTTGACAATGATCGCTTAGTCAGAGTTAGGATTGAGACGAATAAAGTAATCAGTTATCTTACCAAGTATATACCTAGGGCCACAGGTGGTGATCTGATGTTGTTGATGACTTTAGGGGGAACGTATTGTAAGGAGAGATGCGGATGCTCTCTGGAGCAAGGACTAAGCTGCGAAGAGACGGGATGGCAGCAGCGATGGTACCTAAGGTAGTTCGTTCACAGAAGGAACGTGGGCTGTTTCGTGTTTACCACCGCAGAGATATATACAGTGGTGTATCTCGAGTCTGTTCAAAGGTTAAGAAAACCACTAAAAGCTAGAACTCTTAAGACATCAAACATATCACCACGATGTGCACTATTCCATTCATTATTGATCGTTCGAATTTGTACTATTTGTCACTCATCGTCATCGCCCTCCTCGTCATCTTCAATCTCAAAGTTCAGATCATTATCTTTGTCTGAAAGATCAACATCCTTGTTTTCAGTACCTTCGAGGACACATTGAAGGTGTTTGATCTTCTGTCCCTCCATAATTGTCAAGCGTTGAAGTTTTCCGTGGAGCTGTGCACCAAGGGCCCTATTGCTGCTGCCGGGCCCTGGCAAACAAGTGCAAGCATAGCCTCGTAATGCAGTTTTGCCGATTCCGCTGACTCCACGATTTCTTGGATGGATTGAAGTTTGTTCATCATTGCCTGAGTTCCCATCGAGCCAACTTGTCAGTACAGTGCAAAGCCACTATATCTACATCAGCATCTAAGGCAAGCTAACAGCGATCGTCCTGTCAGCACAACTGTACCCGACAAAGAAGATGTGCTCCTAAATCAAGGTCTACTCCCAGCAGCATATAAGTTGCTGCAGACCCTGAGATCACGTGTGCATATTACATCATCGATCACGGATCACGCTAGTCCATATAAGGAATAGCCAAACGGCAACGCAGCTTCACGATTTCAGGCGGGTGCGTGCATCGCCATTCAAAATTCACAATTTTCTCTCTTCCTGCAGTTGCATTGATTTAGGAGGTTTCATAGCCTCTTGCGATTAACGATGGCGCCCCCGCCTCGAGGAAGAGGCACAAGCCAGCGGAGCCCAACAGTTCTGGTAGGTCGACTCAAACTGCGATGCTGCACCTAATTCTCCGATAACGTTGGTGAAGATAGCTAAATTATGATACAGGTCACCGACTCCCGCGACCAACAACCTGCGCCCAACCCACGCCGCCACCGATCCCCTGCTACTCGATTCATCACTGTCGACAATGTCCTTCAATATGCCTCCGATGTCCCATCAATGCAGCAGCGACAGCCTCCGCCAATTGCACGTACTCGTCGATTACCTTCCGGTGGGCTAATGGGCCACTCTAGTTCCAGCCAGCCAGGAAACACAGCTGGTACTGCCGGGACCATTGGAAGATTAGCCGCACAACCTCGTCTTCCCCCGCGAACGACCAAAGTCAGTGAGAAGTTGGTGCTTCTGCCAGACACCGGTGAAGTAGGTGAAGATGATGCGGATGAAAATGCCGAGGGGGGTGACTTGGTTGATGAAGAGCTTGTGGAAAGGCTAGCAAAGGACAAAAATGTGGATCCTGAATTTGTGAGACAGCAATTACTAGTTCAAAAACGACTGGGGGGTGATTTTGGAATCGATAACGATTTCGCTCCCCTGCTCGCCGAAGAAGAGATTTTACGCAAGCGACGTGTTGCTCCAGAGCGGGCTAAGAGTTACGCCGAACGCCTCCCCAAAGCCCGCAGAGCAGAAAAGCTTGCGCGGGTTACTGCTTATTGTACGGCCCAGGCCTATAAAATGGGGTCAGTGGCCTCGTTCGTCAAAGAGTGGCACGGTGCCCGAACAAAGTTATATGACGACTGTCTTTACACTGCATACCACCTACCTCTTCTTCCAGGTCATGAGGGCTATCGCCTGCGAAGTAGTCCCGTCGTGAAATACCCTGGCGGCAAGTCCTTGCTAGACGAGGAGATTGAACGGAACGAGTTACGTGATCACCATGACGAATATATCGGTGGAATTGAAGAACACTCTGTTGGCGGTCATCATGATCACGACGCACATCAACACGAAGAGTCGCCTCGCAGTTCGGATGATCACGGATCTAGAGAAAATCATGAACAGAACTTCTTGTCCCTTCTCTCGCAGGATGACAACCGCATTCGAGAGGAACAAAATACACCTGGCAGAAGTAGTGCATTAGACCAGATCAGTTCACAGGGCGATGATAATAACTCGGAACCAACACCACCCAGACGTCGCCACAGTACCGATGACACGCATGCATTATTAAGAGACCGAGTTCCATCCCCTGCACCGAGTCCGTCCTTGTCTGTGCCACAAGAACCAGCACGAACACTGTATAATGTGGCGGAGATGTTTGTATTCAGCTATGGTGTGGTTGTTTTCTGGAACTTCACTGAGCGACAAGAAAAGGATTTGCTGGCCGATTTAGCGTTTGCTACCTCATCGCTGACTGGAATTCCAATTCCACTGGCAACAATGCCTCTTCACGAGGAAGACTTTGAAACAGAGGAATTTCACTTCGAATATTCAACACAGATTTCCCGGCCTCGTGTCTACAATGACATGATCACTCTGCGCAGTGGTGACCATATGATCAAACTGGCTATCAGCCATGGTATCTCCCAGAGTACCAAGTTATGTTTCTTCGAAGAAGTAATGGCTAGGCAGATGGCCGAAGCGAAGGATGTTCCCCGACGTCTCGCTATAACTGGTCAGCTCGGTATGAAACGCGAAGAAGTTTTCCGAATCCTTGGTAGATTGTTCAAGAGCCGTGTGGAAGTTAATCTATGTAAGTTTTCCCAATTGAAACAAGCCAGGCAGTTTCGCTAACCAAATCTCACAGCATCAAATATGCTTGATGTTCCAAACTTTTTCTGGGAGAGCGAGCCTACTCTCTATCCGCTATACACCGCAGTTCGTGAGTACCTGGAGATTAAGCCTCGAATTCAGGTCCTCAATGAACGCTGTCGTGTGTTCTTGGATCTAGCAGAGATCCTCTCTGACTCGATCGCCGACAGTCGGACTTCTCGTATGTCATTTCCTTCAATCCCTTCTATAGCTTATTATAATGACATCTGCTAACACTTCCATGCAGATCAAACTTGGATCATCATTGTATTAATCGTGATCTCAATCCTGGTTACTACATCAGAAGTTTTCCTTCGATTCGGCCTCCTCCACGCTCGCGATAGCGCTTCCCCAAGTCCTGTTAATATCATTGCGCGAGCCATGGGGCGGCCACTTCCTTCTCCATCCTCTGGATGGTCTTCATATTCATCTAATATTCCCCCTGGATGCGTTTGTCCATCACTGCCGCCTAGTGTTGCCGGACCTGACACAGGCCTTAGTGGTCTATTAGGCTGAGCACTTTCTGATATCTTTTGTGGGGAGTTTTCAAGCAACGGTCGATTCTTCAAAAGGTTCCACGGCGCAAGGAATAATAGTCCGTGGTAATTTTAATATTATATCAACATATGGCCTGGTTTCAAGGTCTATTCGTACCTTTATCTTCATGAATTGATCAACATTCCTCCTTGTACCCGTACACCAAGAAGAAAAACTGATATTAAGGCATCTCGAAAATGCTAGAGTCCATTACAAAATATTGTACTACTCCGACTGCATAGATAGTAACATTAAAATCTTCAAGATTTATTGAGTATGATAAATTATCGATCCTAAATTACATCCACAGACACAATTTGCCGCTGGCAGTGCCACCGGCAACCCAATTCTTGCTGCGGTGGAAAACAGCCACAGCAGGAACAGCACTGATGCCGTCGCCCCCAAGCTGGGCTAACTGGTCACCAGACCCGCTGTAGATATCAACAAATCGGTTCATGTTACCTATACAGAACCTTTGAATATGAGACTGAGGGTTGAGCTGCCACTGTGGCCGAAGACTAGATAATAAGGTTGGCACATAAACACCAAGCAGATAGACGAAAAACTTACATTGTGACCCAACGACCAGTTTGACAATTATGGCGAACGACAGTATCGGGGCGCAAATCATCCATGATGTGTCCTTTGCCCCAAGATGAGAGGCCCATGGGGCCTAAATCGTATAACTTCAAAGTGTCATCGTACGAAGAAGTTGCAATCTGGCCAGCGGCGTTGAAAGCCGCATGAGATACGGAAAGCCGGCTTTCATGCTCTGCGACAGGAGCAGGGACTTTTGATGAGAGCATTCTCGTGTCCCACAATCGCATGAATCTATCCAGGCTTGCTGTTGCAAAGTGATGGGGTGATGATGGGCACAATGAGAATCCGCCGATTTTCTTCTCAGACAATTGCCAGGTAGACACAGCTCCTGTTTTGGCGCTCGGGATCCGCGTGTCGTACCGACTGAAAGTTCCGTTCAAAGTAGTCCAGTATAAGGTATTCGGATCGTCTGCTGCTGAATCCACTCCGGAGATTGCTTCGTCAATATTTGCAGCCTCCGGGCCGTACTTTTCAACCGAGACGAATTTCTCTAGATCCAATTCTCGAATTGAGCTATCGTAACTTGCTGTGTACAGACATTCAGGTTTTGACGGATTGATATGCATGGCACTGATTGTTCGCGTGTGTGGCTTTAACTGGGTCAGGACTGGATCAGGGTCGTCATCCTCCTCGCCGTCCTCGTCCTTGGCAGACTCCGGCTTTGTCTGCGATGCGTCCATAATCCCCAGATGACCAATTTTGTCACCCGCAAAAACCAATGGTTTTGTTTCTGATGGATGAAATGCCATGGCATATATCCGCTCCGGCGTGATCTTGATTCCTATGAAAAACAAGGACACGTTAGCTTCTGTGACATACAATCTCCAGCTCACAATTAGAACTTACTCTGCGGTTCCCACTGCTCCCATAGAGACAGACCATTCATTTCCTCCCTCAGTGCCTTAAGATCTTTGTCAGTAGTCTGCTGAATGTCGTCGTCGCCAAATGTGCGCATGTAGGGTTCCGCAACACCCTTTGTGATCACATCAACACCAATGAGATTATCTCCAGTCAATTTTTGACCAGCCACAAACATGTCGTTCTGTGAATAATCGTCCGTTCTGCGCATGCGCTTAGCTTCTTGCGCTTGTTTTGCTGCAAGATCATCATCATCTGCCTTGCGCTTTGCTACCTCGCTGTCTGCGGTAATCCCGAGAAGACGTGATGACTTTCGTCTAGGTTCTGCCGGTTCTTCAACCTTCACGCGCTTTGGTGTAGGCTTCTTCTTGGGCTTCTGATCGCGCCCTGGTTTAGGAGTCCCAAACCCGCCATTCTGGCCTAATTTGAGCTCCTTGAGAAGTCGATCTCGTTCAGCAATATTGCGCTGTCGTTCAGCTTCGACGTCCGCCATTTTCGCGATAGAATAGCAAGTACTATACACCGGAAGTGCGACGGGTGAAGAGCACCGCGGGCGAGAGAGAACGCGAAAGACGCGGAACGCGGAGTCACGTGGTCCTTAATAGGTGCGGAAGAAAAAGTTGGGGAAAAGAAAGCAGAATCTCAAGTTGAAGAAAAGAAACTCGAAACGACGAAGCGCCTCTCATATGGCGTCGCCCCTGGCTCGAAAAAGCTTACCGTATGCCACGATAGCTTCACCACTTTCCTTTCTCTACCCAACTCGCACACTCTCGCCTGTTTCTCTCTCGATCTGCCGATCATTCTCTCGAAGAATTGGATCCGATGATTCAACAACAGTTCGCCGACACGCAAGATCAAGCCCGCATGAGTACACTCGCATCTTATCCGATGAGACTTTAAATCAAGAGCCTCGTAATGAGTTATCTACCACATCCCAGCGCCCGCCCCGGCGCATGAGCTACCTACGGCGGAGATCAATGGTCAAAACATCCAACAAACCTCGTCCAGAACCGTTGCTACCGCAAACGAGACTTTCTGAGACCAGATCAAGCAAAATCACACCAAATGAAAGGAACGCATTCACCGGCCTTTTTCAAAAATATGGACCTTTGGAGAAAGACGCGGCAGTCCAAACCGAGCGAGAGGGAACCTCGAATGACCGTCCGAGTAAGGCCGATATGAGCCACGTCATGCAGATGTTTGGGGATCTTATGGCAGAACAGAAACCCACTGAAAAGAAGGTTGTGGAGAAGCCCGTTGAGATTGTTGTTGAGGCCCCGGAACCCATCACGACGACTGAAGAAGAGCTTGAGACACCAGCAGAGAGCTCTTCAGGTCTCATCCGACTCAAAGACATACATCCAGCAAACGATCCCTGGAATGATGAATGGGAGAACCGTTCCATCGAAGAGAAGGAGGCAATTGACATGGTTGTCCGCCGCGAAGTTGCCAAGATCTCAGACAGGCTTTTCGAGAGTATCCAAGAAGAGAAAGGCGATGCCGGGATCTGGGAAGTCTGCAACCAACAGGTATTCTCTATGATGCATAGCCTTGATCGAAACCACATACCCTCTTCCACGGAATCTTCAACGAAAGCGGCCCCAGACGCGATTGATATTCCTCGCATCCTGCCCGTGGAGAGCGTCGTCGCCGAACTCTATCCCAAGTTACTTCTCCGAGTATTTCGAATTCTCAGCACTTATTTCCCCGACTCTCCCATCATCGGGCAATTCCGAACTACAATGCGAGCACAGGGCAAAGCATCTATATTCTTCGGCGTATCGCCAGCGCTATATGATGAGATGATCATCTTTTCCTGGAAAAACGGCCACGATATTACAGCTGTCGTCTCGTTGCTCCATGACATGGATAATGCCGGCGTGACTCCAAGCGATACTGTGCGTCAGCTGCTGGGTCAGATTGTCCAAAAGCATAAAGTTGACATGAGAAGTGTAAGCAAAGGTGGACGCCATGCTTTCTGGGATGAGCCTCAAAACCGCGCTGCATTCGAGGAATTGACTGGACCTTTTGGATGGACCGAAAAATCGCATTCTCGGCAGCGCCGAACAAGGCTTAAAATCCCGACGTTTCGATCCAGCAAACCTTGAGGATACTGTATATTAAACAATTGTAACAATACCAGTAGATGACACTGTACTTAATTTATCACATCTATAGACAATACCTATAATGTTCTTCTCGAAACCATTCTGGAACATACACCGAAATTTCGTTTGTTCTTTTTTTGCAGAAGATTGTGTACAAGCTCTCGAATTGTGTTTCAACCGGGGATAGAAGCAGAAATAGCGATCACGCCAAGTCACCAATGTACCAATCGAGTTACTCCCTATGCCTTTGAACTCCTCACTGCTTCTTTTTCTCGTTTGACTTCAGTGGCTGGGCTTTAATTATTCCAGCACCAACTTTGGCAGATTCATCCCAGCTACGCTGGCGCCTCCAGAAGCGTTCCGCAGGGTCAGAATCGTGCAATGATGTCTCACGAGCATCATTCTCGAGAGCTGCACGCGACAAGCCAGCTGCCGACTCCGCACTTTTCTCAATAGAAGCATCATCGACTGGCGAGTGAAGTGAAGATTCCAGGTACCGCTTGCGAACCAAGTACCGTTCCGCCCGTACCTTGCGCGCATTAGGTGGCTCGAGCTTAGTGATCGCAGAGTGGATGACATATTGAATGATCAGGTAGAGGTGCTCAGCAAAGAATATGGACAAAAGGAGAGCCCAGCCCTTGATGTCGCTCGGCTCTCCATTAGGGCCATGTTGACCGTTCCCAGTGAACATGTAGACCAATGCTGCGGTAGTAAGACTGCCTACCCAGGACAGGAAGCCCAGGGTATCAAGCCACGGGCCAATAGTGTCAGTTCGAAGGGGTATTGGGCGGCGGAATTCCATGCAGATCTTGAAGAAATCAGATCGCAGTTCAAGCCAGTTGTTGGCCAGGAAGGAGACCGGGACCAAGGGCCAGATCACGGCGAATAGAGCCAAATATCCAAATTGGATGCACATTTCGCGCAGGTCATCGGTAACCTCGTACTCGGGCAGTTCGAGTTCGTTGCGGACTCGAGCCAGGAATTGGACTTCCTCAGCTGGATCATCGTAAGTTATCGTAGGTTTACGCTCGGGCGAATCTGAGTCGCCGTTACGTTCGGCGTTTCGCTTCTTGTTGAATTCCTTGTACTTGCGGAAGGCGTGTTGTTTTACGTACGGGACGATGGTCTCCATGGCGAATCCGACTATCTGGGCAGTCACTGTGAAATAGATCACTTGGTTTTTAAGGCGAGCTGGGTCGATCTGGAAGTGCGGGCCTAGTAATTCGGTTGTGCAGTCCTCCTTTGACACGAAGGGGCGCACTGTCAAGTGGAAGACATCAAGGTATGGTACAATCCAGCTTGCAAAAGGCACGTAGACAAAAGCTGTCAGGAAAATGGGGAGATAAGAAGTAATGAAGTTTATCACGAAAACCTTTTGGACCAACGCGACGTCGTATGCATCACTATTCTCGTGGTTTTCATAATCGTTCAACTTGGTCGCAATAGAATTCAACACCACACTCATGGTCGGTACAAGAGCGGAGAGCAGGATAGTAGGGATGAAAATCTAAATGGTCAGATATAGAATATATAGCTTATTATAATGATTAAACTCACCAGATATCCCTTGAAAGGGCCATTGTATAACTCCGAAATGAATATTTCAATAGCGAAGCAAGTGGCAATAATCGCGCCCAATCCAATTGCAGAGACTAGTGCGAAAGGTACTTGAAGAAGCTGCCGTTGCATACGCTTGGTAGCCGGGAAAACACCTCGAATCTCGCCAGTGGTGTCATCGCGGACTTCTTTCTCGGGGAGGAATTGGCGTCTGGTAGTCTGTACTGCAGAAACCCCCTTAGTCTGCCAACGGCAGCTGAGGTCCGCTTCCTGGCGCTTCCAATACTCGACAAATATGATGCACCACAGCGAGTTGCCCAGGGCATAGACAAGAGAATATCCCCCCACTAGGTACCAGCAGCTGAAGCCGAAGATAGCTGGGAAGACCAGGAATCGGAAGTACGATTGTAAGAACGAGAAATAAAAGCCGACCTTTTAAACTGTCAGATAAATCCTCTCTCGCTCTGGATCGGGCACACTTACGCTTTCTCCAAACTTATTCCGAATTTGATCAAGATCATCCTCAGACAGGAACGTTTTCTGGCTCCAGTCTCGCATCCAACGCTTGTTGGTCTCTTCGTCGTGCAAAGGGAATATCGAGGTCACGTTCTTCCACTGTCCATGCTCTGGAGTGATGCCGGCGCCCCCTTCACTAAATGGGAGGGTGATCATACTGTAAATCACCCGCAGGCGTTCAGCCTCGGTTTCAGGCTCGATCGAATTACCCTGTTCTGGCTCAGCATTTCGAATACCATAGAGCCAGTCTCGAACTCTAAAGGAAGTGAATATATTAGTTTCGAGAACGTTAAGAGAATGGCGATGCAGGGTGACGAAGCAATGGGACGCCCCCCTCATCTCCTGAGCAGAACTACTCACCGCGACCGATACACCGCTCGGTTCAGCTGTTTGCTCGCAGCACGAACGAAAACAAGCAGACAAGTTTCATCGCCCTGGCGAATCTCAGTCTGTAGACCAACTTCCGCTAGAGCTTGAAGCAGCTTTCCGAGTTGGTCAATGGCGCCAGCTTGATCTGGAAGAGGGGTTTAGCTCTGGTCCGCGATCGGGTCAACTGGGAGGTGTACACTCACCTGAATCGCCAAATCCATAGCGGATGACAAAGTCCACTTGGAGATTATACCCTACAGCGTAGTCTTCGGAGCTCGTTGCCATCCCTGGTAATGGTGAAAGGTCCAGGCAGAGGTGTATGGGGGAGGGGGGAAACAAAAAAAGGCGGAGGATCGCGAAATCGATCTCGGGTTCAACGACGTCACTAAAAGCTTGGCTACCCAGCTGCCGCAATGACGCGTTTTACGCACACAGATTGTCTCGTCTAGATCGAGATGCGGTTTTCATTTCTTAGTTTCAAGATTTCCAAGGCTATGACTAAAATAGAGCTTAAATAAGTCAGTCAAGACTCTCCATTTCAACAGCGTGGACCCCGGCTGGCTAATGTGTCCACCTCTTAACTACTCGCCCGCAGTGCATTAGCGATTATTTCGCGACCATTAAGCCGCACTCTTAGTTCTATTCGTCATACACCGCCAATTCATGTTACATAACCATCAATAATGCGTCCTTCTATATAAGAGCAATGCAATTGTTTGTGAAAATAGTGGTACTAGACATGCGCTGAGAAATATTATGAACATGATATATCCCGGGATCCCCTTTCCAACCTTGGAACCTTGAAACCTGGTTTCCAAGGTTATGATTAAGCATCCATGCCCACCCTTTCTTATATATTCCTGCGTCTGTCCAATCATATGCATGAATATGCCTTCCTTGGAAGGTTGGAATATATGGATAAGGTTGATATGGTTTCTTACCTAGGTAGGGTGTTCACCCCCCGACAGAGAATCCAGAGCCTCGATACACCCATTACATAGCACTAATATCACGGCGGGGTGAAGCTGAGGCTCTAGATCACGGTGAAGCACCTTGAACATTGTATGTATACTGGAAAACTAGGGCTATCGAATCCTACGCCTCCAAACCCTGGAAACTCCCGTGTTCTGACTAGAATACTGCAATGCCTTAGGAATAGAAAAAGGAATGTGTCTAGCTGCTTGAAAACAAAGCCAAGCATCAACTCCTCATTGAACGCCACCATCGAATCGTGTTTGACAGCAAAATTCTTGAAGCCGTATTCATACTTAGAGAGGGGAGGGCTCATTCATCGTGGAAGATGTACTTAATATAGAACCCCTCAAATTCTCTAGGACCAACATTTAAAATCGACTCTTTCAACATTGTCCTACCCCGCGCTTAGCTTAGCGGAATAATGCCCGAGCATTTTTAAATGTGACTCTGCTATAGATAACATTGAAATCGTGCAATAGTATGCTCTTCATGGTTTATGTTTCAGAATACCCCTGGAAGAATGTTCGTTTTCGATACCATATTAGGAGATGAAATGTACTCCTGAGGTACATGCAGTTCAATCACATCTTCGCTTGACGATCTCCCCATTTTAAGGCAGGCGGGGCTCTGGATGTTTCAAGCCTGTGGGACTTATTGGGTTCTGTATGAAGCAGTGGATCGGAATCTTCCCAGAAGCGCCCGGGAGGCGCCCCTAAAGCGCCGTGCAATCCACAATAACTCACAGCAAATGTTTTAAAGACAAGATGTGTCCTCGAAAATTCTCTTTTGGAATTCTCCAAGATTCCCAAGTAGCGGTTCAAACATGTATTTTTTATCTCTCTTCGCGTTTTCTTTCGCTGCATCTACTCTCGTTCCCAGCGTCGCTGCGGCGGCGCATCGGCGTTCACATTTTCATCGGGCCAGAGACACAACTACACTTTGTGGAAAGAATGAAATATCCGAGACGGCAGCGCACATCCTGTATAACAATCTATGGGGCCAAGACTCGGCATCTGGAGGATCGCAGTGCACATACCTCGATTACACCAGCGGGAGCACCATTTCCTGGCACTCAGAATGGTCCTGGGAGGGTGGTACAGGAGAAGTGAAGAGTTATCCCAATGCGGTTCTCAATGTCGGCGCCAAGCAGCTGAGTTCCATCAATGGGCTTCCCACTACCTTCAACTGGAGGTAAGTACTTGACTACACTTAGCCCAAAATGAGTTAATCTAACAAGTCACAGCTACACTGGAGATAACCTTGTCGCCGATGTCTCTTACGATGCCTTTTTATCTCCTGAAGCTTCTACCACTGCAACACACGAATACGAAGTTATGATCTGGCTGGCCTCATTTGGAGGCGCAGAACCTATTGGGTATGGCAATGGTCCAGTTGCCTCGCCCGAAATTGGCGGTATTACTTGGGATCTCTACAAGGGTCCAAATTCATGGACTGTGTTCAGCTTTGTCGCGCGCTCGACAGTTCACACTTACTCGGGAGATGTGAATCATTTCTTCCAGTATCTCATTAAGGAACAGGGCGTCTCGAGCTCCCAGTACTTGCAGACCATTGGGGCCGGGACGGAGCCTTTTACTGGCACCGGCGCTACTTTTAATGTAAGCCCGTATAGAATAACTTTGGAGTAGAAGGTTGCTGGGAAACCTTCTTTGGAAATTTAATGATAGAACGATTGTTTGAAGGGTGTGTTGAGCGCTGGTAGCTCGCGCAGCCTGTTGATACCCCACCAAATATTAACAGCCCATTACTCCGGAGTGTTAAACGATGCATACTTAAGACGTGATATTTTGTGACTAGTCATCTATAGTGTGCCAACTTTTTCAGTGTCATCCAGGATGGTAGCTAATCATCTAGGCAAGTAAGCATTATATTTTGCCCTTAGCTTAACGCATAAAACCCCAATTTATCTCACGCTAAGATAGCGAAGACCGACAGCGGTTTTCTAGACGGCACCTGTCCCTTGACCCTATGGGACGTTAGCAACAAGCATTGGCACCCGATGGCGGGGTCAGATATGGCTTTTCAACCCCAGCACTTTTTAGTACTTGCTGCATCATGGCTCGTGAAGCTATTGAATCCAAGCCTCCTTTTTCGCCTCAAAAAATCTTATAGCTCCCCTAATCATTAGATACTCAAACTCTAGACTAGCTTGGAGTACGGGATAATTCAAAGGCTGATACATTTCCCATTTGTTGAAATACCAAGTCACAACGATGAAAACGGGCACCCGGACGATTTATTGTATAGTTTGTGATCAGACGCTTGAGCAAACGAAGCTTTAAATACGACGAAATAAAGGCCAAAATGGCCCAGAAAGACTCGGACGATATCATCGCCGGTGTTGCTCCGACATCGCGAATCTCTCCGGACTATCCAAGACCGCAGAACCGATTACATCAGCCATCACGCCAGCAGGTCCCCGCACGTTATTTCCGCTGTTTTCTCTGCAATTCGAGATCCATATTCTTAATATCTCTATGAGCTGGATTAAGTCTTCTAGATCCTTCAATCTTCTACGCCAGTCTGCGACCCTGCTTCGTGCCCCGTCCCGGACACCCAACCCATTCACCCTATCAACCAACCCCACCTTTCTCCGACGAACCATGGCTTCCGCAATGGCAAAGCGCCTCGAAGGCAAGACGATTGTCGTGACCGGCGCCTCTTCCGGAATTGGCAAGAGCACAGCTAAGGAATTTGCGCGCACTTCGCCCAAGAACCTGAAGCTGATTCTCACCGCACGTCGCATCGATGCGCTGAAGGAGATTGCCGCGGAGATCAAGGAGGAGGTCGGCGATGGCGTCAAGGTCCTGCCATATAAGCTGGATGTTAGCAACCCAGAGGAAATCAAGAATTTTGTGCCATCTCTGCCTGCAGAGTTCAAGGAAATTGATGTGCTGGTCAACAATGCGTGAGTCATGCACCGAGATTAGCAGCATAATAATCCCAGGACTAACACAAGTTTGTAGTGGTCTGGTAAAGGGTGTTGATCAGGCTCCCGACATCAAGGCCGAGGACATCAGCGTCATGTTCGACACAAACGTCACTGGTCTGATTAACATGACCCAGGCTATCCTTCCCATCTTCAAGAAGAGATCCGACGGGGGCCGTGGTGATATTATCAACATTGGCAGTATTGCCGGTCGTGAGCCTTATGCCGGTGGTGGTATCTACTGTGCTACTAAGGCCGCAGTGCGATCCTTCAATGAAGCCCTCCGAAAGGAGCTGATCGCCACCCGCATCCGTGTTATTGAGATTGACCCCGGTCAAGTCGAGACTGTACGTATAGCCCCCAAAATGAATCTCGTACAGTGCCTAGCTAATATGAAACAGGAGTTCTCTGTCGTTCGATTCTATGGTGACAAATCCAAGGCTGATGCTGTATACAAGTAAGTTCAGCAAAATCTAATCTCGTGATATAGATTGTTTGGACCCGAGCTGACTGTTTCGAAGGGGTGTTGAGCCTCTTACTGGTGATGACATTGCCGAGGTCATCGTTTTCGCAGCTGGCCGTCGCGAGAATGTCGTTATCGCCGACACATTGGTCTTCCCAAGCCACCAGGTTTGTTCTTCAATCTATCTGAGAATCGTGAGGTGAATGTAGTTGCTGACAATTATAACAACAGGCTTCCGCTGGTGTTATGCACCGCAGATCATAGATTTTAAACACGATGTATATAGACTGAATTGGTGGATCAAAACATAAATTAAAGATGCAAGATGAGTGATTCGTATTGTTTGTCAAACATTGTAACAAGATAGGGACCACAAGCATTGATCTTCATTCTCTATCTTGAGCGGGGCTATCAAGCAGATGTCGCCTCGATTTCGCCTCGATTTCATGCGCAGCAAGTTCAAGCAAGGGATAGAAATGGCCAGGTGCATCCATCCCTACAGAGATCAGAGTCCAACGTCCGTCCAAATCTTGGGGACAACTACCCCAGATCGTTGGAATCAAACCTACTGTGTACACAAGTTTAGCGACGAGATCCATCGGCCGTCGGCTCTCGGCAAAATCAAACTGATCGAATGCGGGGCGATAAGCTTGGGGTCACTGTGTACCTCGTGGAGCTCCTCTCATGTGGCGCCCAGACAAGGCATCCCCCTGGAAGTATACATACTTTGCGTCGAATATTTACAAAAACAGAGTTCCTGAATCTGCAACACCAATCCTACGCTCGTCGGCAGTCGGCAGTCCATGACGCCTCCACCGTCTGCGTCGGGACCCACACGTAAATCCGGAGGCATGAAACGTAACCAGAAACAGGTTCAGACAGACCCAGCGTCCACGCTTCGCCGACCACCAGTCTCTCATTCAGGAAGTGTAGATCTCAAGCCCTGGACTTCTCCTCTTTCTTTCCCCCGCAGCGATGCCCGATGTGATCCGGGGTGATCGTATATCAAGGCCTCCCGCCCAGTCCGCTCCCGCTTCCCCTGATTCGATCTATATAGTTTGGAGGCGCCGATTGCTCAACTGGGGTGGACTTTCGCTCTCTGATACGTCCTACACTCAATTAGCTCAATATCCTGACGAGAACCCTCAATTGGATTACGAGAATCTTGGTTCCACCATGGAAATATCGCGGCTTCTCCAAGCCCGATGGCGCACGTACTGGCTGGCTACAGTGCTGTGCTGTGGCGGCGCGTTATTTGGATATGATTCTGGAGTAATAGGTACGCTATCTCATTAACACTCTATATCTTTACACAGAGAAGGTTGTGGGCGGGGGTTTAGAAATAATAAAATACTAAGATAATGAATCCACCAGGCGGTGTCCTCACATTCAGCTCGTTCGAGCAATCTTTCCAGTACACCACCGCCGAAAAAACCCGCATAAGCGCCATCGCCGTCGGAATCCAAC